>JXSR01S036026.1:4123-14664 GCA_000969725.1 Ophiothrix spiculata | reverse complement strand
AGAGCACTGTAGAATAGATTTGCATTGGTGTCTATTGGCCATATTTTAGACACGAGTATATTTTGCAGAATAGATTTGCTTTAGTGTCTATTTCCATATTTTAGACACGGGAATATTTTACAGAATAGATTTGCTTTAGTATCAATGTCCATATTTTAGACACGGGTATTTTTTGCAGAATAGATTTGCTTTAGTGTCTATTTCCAGCTTCGTCAACCCACACACTCGCTCCGTACTTCTGATCAAAAAGGTTACCATTCTTGCCGACAATAATGCTTTGATCTTCTCGCTTTGATATGCAATTTGCCAACCATTGCCCACTTTTCGACCGAACGCTTATATACACCAGTCTACCCTTGTCGTTCTCCGTGTCGATGCCAAAATAATGTCGCGGCTGAATCAACATGAATCCAGGTTTGATTTTTCTCCATTCCCCTTTAATTGTTTTTGCATGGGATGACTCGACTGATCCGCCTCCTTCAGGTGTATCGACACCAACTTTACCGCTGCTACTTTCGGATATCTCCGTATAGTAGAATTTTTCGGAATCCACTTTCACAAATATTGCCTCGCTGTAAGCATTTGCAATATGCGTTGTTGATTCGCCTTGACCCATGGTGGTGCTCTCGTAGTCCGAATCCTCTGAAAGAAATGTTGAAAATAGGGAGAAGTGAGGCATTTATTCTTTATTAACTGTTTAATTACATTGGAAATTTGATTAATCGTGAGAAGCTTGCTATTTGCAGACGCAAGGGGAAAATTTTACTCTTGAGTACATTAAAATATTAGGGGAGGGTGGGGAGTAAGTTGGCCCTCAGGTAAGTTGGCCCAACTTGTGTTTCTGTTCATGTAACCTCGGGAGAAATGTCACTGGTGATTTTTGGTTATGCATAAAGCATCAAATTTACCATAAATTTTACAAGACCGATCTCACCTCTTTGAGTTATCAATAAATTGAGTTTTTGAGTTACCTCAGTAAACTGTTTGAGCAAAAGTAATTTTGTACTAGTTTCAACATACTACTTCGTTGGTACAAGTTATTATTGATTACGAGGTATGGTACTTGTCCGACATATCATTGAGATCAAATGTGATGACACACATCGAAAAGGGGGACTTTGCGACAGAAGACTTTTCGAGAAAGTGATGATGATCAATTTCAACAAGTAAGGTGTCATTTTAAAGCTTGAAAAAATTAATGCTCTTACAGATGAAATGATAAAATCAAAATTGATATATGCAAAGTCCCTCCTGTGAGCCATCACAGATCTTCTTTATGCTTTGTTTTGTTGGTATACCACGAGGTGGATACCCTGGTCACATAAGCTTTCGGCGAGGTTACGATGTGGTTACGGCGTCAATTCAGCGGACGCCGGTCGGACACCAACTGGAGTCCAACTGGTATCCGGAGTCGGTGTCCGACCGGCGTCCGGACGGTGTCCATGAGCCGTAGAGACGCCGGAAGCATGCCGCAAGAATTCAATTCCAAGTTAAAACCTTGCGGCTTATGTCTTCAGTTATGGTCACATAACCACCGGCGTCCGATCGGTGTCCGACCGGGCATCGCAAGCATTCAGCTGTATCATGTCATACCCATGTCATACTGGCGTTGCAGTTTCTTGCGGCTTATGTGACCCGGGTGTGAGTCAAAACTGGGACTATGGGGTGGGTTGGCCCCCTAACACACGGGTTAAGTTGGCCCTGTGGCGAACTTGCCCAAGGTGATATTCTAACTTACCCACATAATCGATAGGAAATTTCATCGGAAAATCACCGATCACGAGTATTATATATTTATGCCGAAAGCTGTATCAGAATATCATAATATTTTTTATTGTTTTCCTATTAAAATCTTACATGTGACGTGTAAAACAAAATTGATGCAGGGTATGATTTTATTGGTCTTCTTGGCGTTTGTTTACATCCTTTCTTGTAATACCACAAACAAGATATCAAAATAACACGTGCGATGCATCAACATTCCGTAGCTCAGTATTATAAGAGCACTTGCCTTGCAACACGAATATCGCGGGTTCAAACCCTGTAGGCATTTTGGAATTCTATTTTTTATTTTAAAAAAATTGGAAATACTCCAAAATTTTCATACCCACGTTCCTAATTTGCATTTGCTTTCTCCCTTTTCAGATAAGGGTTAAAAGTGGGCCTTATCGGCAGGTCACGTTAATAAAAAAAATCTCACAACCAAGATTTTGTAATATTGATCGTCAGATTGAAACATTAAATTGCTCATTTGCATAGGACCTTAGTACTCAGTGTTGTGGTATCCCTCAAACACGGGTTGGCAACCCGGGGGGTACTCAATTTTGGTTTGGGTAGGGGTGTGCCGCTGGGAAATTTGAAATACCGCCCATGTATATATACCAATATTTAAGAAAAAGGGACCCATCCAAATACCAAATTCCCAAAATTTTGAGTCGAGTTTATACAAACAATGAAATTTTCCCCGAAAATTAACGCTAATTTGGCGAAATTTTTCTGGCGCAAATTTTGGAAAACAGACCCATCAAAATACCACATTTTGCAAAGAAAAAGGACCCATTGAAATACCAGACAGCCTGATTTTGCTACCCAAGTTTGCGGCACATCCCTGTAATCACTTTTGTACTAAGTACGCCCCCCACCCCCCTGGGGTTGACAAGTCTTTAATAATCATTGATGAATATCAAATAGAGTTAAAAATTAATATTTCAAACCAACTTGATATTTCTAACACCATATATTGTCTGTATTTTTTTTTACAAACAAGTGACAAATTTCATTATATCGATCAACGCATTCCTTGTGGTACCATATCCCTTTAGAAAGATGCGTATAACAAGACGCAAGAAGTCTTCTCAAAACGGAAGTAATATATGGCCTATATTGCATGTTTAAGATTAAGGTTAAGAATTTTTTTTCAAAACTACGGATCTTTTAAAGCAATATATCAACTTGGCGCAAAAAACAACTTTGATCATGTGGTTGCGTTAATTTTGAAGCCATTGTACCTGCCAAAACGACTATAACTACATAAAAGAGTCGCCAAGACATTATCTTTTTAAAATGCAGATAACACTGTAGGCCACAGTGTATCTTTGTGTGTAAAAGATCGATATTGTTTTATTTTATTATGGGATTTCATCCTTAAAGGACATTTGTATGCAGCACATTCTCGTGCTTCAATTATAACAGTGCTTGAGTTCAAATGTGTGGTGCTCTGGCATAATGAGCGGAAAGTCGCGATTGAAGATTTTGAATAAATGGCTGCTAAAGTAAAAATATGATGAAAATATCAAATTTCGTTTTTTGACATAAAACAAATAAATACATTAGTGTTAACCTATATTTCGCGTTTTGAAGGTCAATTACGCCGGGAAATGTATTCATTCACGGGTAATTGATCGCGTTTTGCTATTATACACTATAGTAAACAGAAACTTTAAAATCGATTTGCGACAGTTTTTTACTGCCAGATTTTGAGTTGACTGCCTTGTGTTTCTATCTCTAAATGAAAATTGTAGAAAGAAAGTATGACATATTATATATCATTCGAAAGCTGGGATTATAGAGAATTAAAATATGCCATAAACTCAATTTTGAAAATCGCGACTTTCCGCTCATTATGCCAGAGCACAACACAAATGTTCTGTCTGTGCATAGCAATGTATTTTGTAATCTGTTGTAAAATTGTGTTAATCCATTACTTATTCTATTTACTGGAGTCAATAAGTATAGATAATCCCCACTTGACAAATTGAAATCGGTAACAATAATTGTGTTTACGAGAAAAAGCACAACTAAGACGGCCAGGATATTTTGCTTTTGTCGAAGGCAATAGACGACTTTCATGTGTCCCATAATGCATCTTGAAAGTACACTGCAAAAACGGTGTTTAGAAACGTGGTGCAAGGTAGTGTTTAGATGACCATGTGTTTAGAAATTAAACACATCATGTTTAGAGATTTGACATGTGTGTTTAGAGATCTGACATCTCATGTTTAGAGATTTGACAGTGTTTAGAAACGTGGTGCAAAATGGTGTTTAGAAAAGTGTTTAAACTCTAAACGCTGTTTTTACAGTGTACCACAAATGACGTAATCTTGCTCAGTCTATCATATTAGAAGTTCTGCGCATTGCGCACAACTCGACTGCGCAGTTTGTGGTACTTTCAAGATGCATTATGGGACATACGAAAGTGGTCTATAACCTATTCCATACTTTGATTGACAGGCCTCCTTTGTGCGGTAAGATTGATTCGATATTCTTCTATCAATTACAATTTGTAAACCATTTGTATACTAAATCCTTCGTCTTATATAGAGATAACTTACGACAAACTTGGAAAGGCCTATGAAATGTGTCACGGTAAAATGAGTACGACTCGTTTGTAAATCATAAATGGGACCAACTCGCCCCACTGGGTAGTTGGCGTACCAATATTTCGGGCTGTTGAGGCTACAGTCCCTAAAAACGTCTCGCTCGGCTGAATTAAGGGCTTGCGGGGAAACACGAAACCCCGAATTTTCCCGGACCGGACCGAAACCGGGTCGGGAATTTTTTTGAGTTTTTTTCGGGTTCGGTACGGTCCGGGAAAAATATTACCGGGGTCGACCTGGTCGGGGAATTTTTCCTCGGGGTCGGGGAAATTTTGCATTCGGTCCGGGAAATGCAAAAGCTCGTTCGGGGTAAAAATAAAATGGAGCAACAATTAATCGCTGTGTCTATAATGTCATTTTTAAACTTACACTTTCACGTCCATAGTTAATCGTTCGTACTTTGCATTAGTTGCTGATCTGTTATCAAGGTCCAAATGATGCCTAAAGGCTACTTCGAAAAAGTTGACCCTTTTTCGCCGAACAATTCTACTGGTTTCAAATTTTGACAGATTGTAGGCTTGATACTTATTAAATTACAAACAATATTTTATCAATATGCTGAGTTGATTTTGAATGATAATGTAACAAACCCGCGTTGTTTTGCATGAAATCCGGACGTGAATTACGACTCCGAGTTCGTCCTGTTTGAGCTGTGAAATGCCTGTTTTAAGTATCTACATTTTGTCTGATATATGCATTCGCATAATTTACTTACAAAATTGAGCATTCCAATGAGGCAAAAAAATCAATTTTTATGTAAACAAAAGAAAAATATGGTATTAAAAATGTTCATGTTTTAGATTTTATTTCACGATCTCAACGCTGCCTTGATAGCTCAGCGGTAGATCCCTCGCTTGACTTATACCCCTGCCATAATCCATGGTTCGAGTCGCCGCAAAGGCAGTGGAAACTATTGATCTTTTCATGATTTCATGGTGCAAAAAAAAATAGATTTCCCCATAAATTCCAAATTTTATTTCAACAATGTCAATGTATTCATGACTTCCTAATTTGATCCAAATTTCATTGGAAAATTCCTTCGGGAATTGGGTTTTAAATTTTTGCCAAAATCGAGATCGCAAAACGAAAATCGGTTATTTGGCCGCCATTTTGAAACGGCGACGTATATTTTCTTTTTTGAAATATTTTCGTAATTTGTGTACCTATATCGTGTTAAAGATTATTAAAAAAGTGCTTTTATAAAAAGGGGGGGGGGGTAGTACCATGGACACCCTTATGCACTAACGGAAGTGCAGGGTACCTCATAAAGTCAAGTGTTGTATGTCTGTGTAGGTCAATGACTAAGAACGTATCAGAATCAGGCGATACGGTTGAATGGTTTTGATTATGCTCGATTGCGTTACAAGTGGTCTAAAACAATCCATTCCATGTTTCAAATTTGATTGTCAAACCAAAAAGTTACCATAGTCTAAGGTAACATCTTGGTCAAACAAATATTTCCTTCAAAACTCAAAAGCTGAAGTTTTAATTTCACAATGCAAAATTATACGATGTGGGACGTTCATATAATGTAAACTTTGTTGCATCTGCTCTTTTCAGAGTTGTTTGTATAGAAAAAAACCCATTTCCCCTTTAAAAATAGCTGCCACTTCAAAACTACAAATTCAATCAAGCTGTAGAACCTATTTTAAAAAGGTTTTCCCATTTTTTTTTTAGTCATGCATAGTTTGAATATTTCTGATTTGTAGTTTTTGGGCGAATTTTACTTTTATGAACCGACCTCTATACATAAGATATGCAAAAACAAGTAAATTTTTGGTCCAATTTTGACAAAAAGAGGCTTCATTAGACTTCTCAGAGGCTGGATTAGTTTCCTAGAACATGTATAACACAAATTTATTTTAATTACACCTACCGTAAGCCGGGTTGACTTTGAACAAAACTTTGACACGGTCGTGCGAAAAACACACCTCTCACCTGATGATGGTTTGTAAACGATTTCATATATCTCTGGCTAATTGTTAAAATTGTGCACAAATTTCGATCAGGCAAAATGAGTTGTTCATAGACCACCTTGTTGAAAGTCACCCCGGAGTTCAAAGTCACCCCGGTTAACGGTATCTTAACACTTACATAAAAGTTGTTTTCATGTTGGTCATTTAGTTTCTGGGCGAATTTTACAATTGCATCAGTGAAATTTAGTGTTTGTATCTGCCAAAATCTAAGATGGCAGCCAATAAAATATGCAAATTAGGCAAATGTTTGCTGTTTTTCTTTCATTTTAATAAAGCTTTAGTTTAAAGGCAATATAATACTTTTAGTTAAAATATGATTTTTAGTGTACTTAAACGCAACAATTAACCTAAAACTTATATTAAGGCTATCACCTATATGCTATCACAATTTAGGTAAACTAATGGTACTTAACGGCAAAACAAATGTCAAACAAATGGTCATGTTTTTAAGGTAGGGCCCAATACCATGGTAAAGTATTAGAAATTAAAAATTCAATGTTTTAAGCCATTTTTAGACATTCGTCATTTGAAACAATTTTCACTTGAAACTTTTTCTGGGCACGAATTAGGTCATGTCTGGTCACATGGGGTCATTTTTTAGAAAAAGTTTTTTTAGTTAGCTAATTTTTAGACATTCGTAATTTGAAGGAATTTTCACTCCAATGTTTTGGGCACGAATTAGGTCATAAGTGAATTCGTGTAGAAAACATGACCGTTTCCCAAAACTACACTTTATTACGAATATCTAAAACTCTGCTCAAAAAACTTTTGAAATTTTTCCGTTTTTTGAATGTCTATATGCTGCTAACTTTACTGTGGTGCCCATTTGCGTTACATCTCGCCCAACTCATCAATGCCTAACATCCTAGTAACGGTGATTTGAGTATATAAGTACCTTTATTTTGGTATTATTCTTAATTCATAGACTAATATCTTATCTTTATAAAATCCTACCAAAATTATGACATTAGTTAATTAAAAAACTGACAAAATTTGATGCAGATGATTTTTTTTACTCGAATTAAAAAACTGACAAAACTTGATGCGCAATGTACATATACGGTCACCAAAAACTAAGTTCCCCCCTTGGATGACAAAACTTTGTCAAGACGTAACTTTAAAAGTTTGCGGTAATTCTCCTGCATATAATACGTTTTCGGTAAGGGAAACAATTCTCTATTCGACACTCTGTAACATTTGATGAAAGGTTATGTCGCTTTTGAGCAAGACCCATTTGTTTCCAAATCGTTTTTAAAAAACAGCCGGGAAAAAAGTTGCATTTAACTTCTTCTAGCAATAAATTGGCAAAATTTAATTTGGCCATTATTGCATTCACATGACTACACTGCTAAAGTACACACATGGCATGATTTCAATATCATGCATGATAATGCGACACCCAATTTTACCAGTCTTCTGTTATGGTAACAGCATTGCTGGAAAGTGAGAGTAGAGACTCTATTGACCATTTGTCGTTAATGCGAGAGAGAATGTGTGGAATAAAATTATGGATTCCCTAAACTTTCAGTTGATTAATGCAAACCTTAGGAGCAAACAAACATGATTTTCAAAATGATACAGCATTTGCAGAGATCTTACTGCAAATTTTCACAAGAGCATGGAACTTGAACGACCAAGGGTAGCGGATCGCAGAACTTTTACGCGTCACTGCCCTGTTAACGGTGTTTTGTTTTAATGTTGAAAATATGGATTTTAATCAATGACTCGTTACCTAAGTTTCTTTTGATGTATGAAAATGTCATATGGCTTCAATATGGTCCAAAAACCTGTAAAATATGCTCATTTCAATACACACATTTCTTTACCAATTGAAAAGAACGGTGGACACAGGCTCAGCACTTTCAATCCGACAATGTCTTCATTAAAGCAATGGTAATTCATCTAAAAATTAGCAAGATCTGAATCTTGTTTTAACTGTGAAATATGCAATGATTTAAAATAGAGAAAACACATTAAGTAACCGTGGAAGCATTTTAGGATTTCACAATGTGCCCAAGTGCAACTTTTTTTTCGCCAGTTTTTACAAAATGTTCTTTAAAGAAATGCGTGTTGTTCAAAAAGAACAGACGCTTTCATCAAATGATGACGTGGGTTTCGTGGACAACTGTTTCCCTAAACAGAAACTTATTTTATGCAAAAGATAAGCATTCAAAATGGAGAGTTCTGTCATGACAAAGTCTGTTCATCTAAGGGGGGAACTTATTTTTTGGTAACCGTTTATTTCATCCAAACCTACCACATTCATGCCCACTTTCACCTCTTGCTAAATTAGCTGACTACTTTAATTAGACATTAGCGTTAGTTACCGACTTAATTTTGGTTTATTTCCAACATGTTTTGATAACCAATAAATTGCATTTAAAATAATAAAATGGCATTTCATAGGATATTTGAAAAGAAAAGGGACAGAAAAATGGATGCACAATTTTTTCAATTTTTTTATACCACAACCTCCCCCTCCTCCACCCCTGGCTAATTGTCTTCAACAAGGCATTAGACTTGGTTAGTCATTTGAAAAAATCATTCTTAATGTATCAAATCCACCTTTTTTGGGTGTCCACCTTGAAAAGCATGACCAAATGTCACTGCTAAAATCAATTGGTGATAGTTTAATTACCAATTTTGACATTTTCAAATGTTATTCAAATGTTAAAATTGGTAATTAAAAAAATTAATTGAAAATCGCATATCGTCAAGTTTTGACAAATACGAAAGCAACGGCGACACATTATTCAGACTTACGCCCGGGGAACTTATATAGAGGTGGTCAATATATTCCCACACTACAGTTGAGCGAAACACCTTTCCAGTGTATTTTCGGCCAGAGTCCAAAAAATGTATGTTTTAATATATGAAATCCTGCAAATTTCACGATTATTGGAAAAATCAGAAGTAATTAAAAAGGATAATTGAAAATCGCATATCGTCATGTTTTACCTAACATGAAATCAGTGGCGACACTTGGTCAACCAGATTTACGCCCGAGGACGGTTATAATACATTTTGGGCATTGTCACTCTGTCATAAAAAGTGAATGCCACTCATTTGCATTGACACAACATCACACACCAGCTGTTAGTGATTAGTGTAGTTCAATTGTCGAGCTTCATTTTTTACGCTGCTGTGGTTTTTGCAGTGATACAATACCGTTGCCTGCTAGGCAAAAATCTTCCCCTATTTAAAAGCGTTGATATTTCATTTCGGTCAGATCTCTGGTTTATTTCTAAGTTTATTAGAGTGTTACATATTCAATGTTGTTAAATCGGTGTTATTTTAAAGTCTTAATAGAGATTATAAATGTTTAAAAAAAATTATTCAAATACCTTTAATTGGAAAATACATTTTTTCTGTCTAAAAAAAGAGAATAATATCAAATGTGGAAGATTCGCATATGACAATGACCGTATTTTGAAGAGGAATCTTAAAATGTCAACTTCAAATCATATAGATAAGTCACACCCTATAAATCCCAACGTTTTGCACCTTTCCGTAAAACGCAAGAGTCATGATCGGCTAGATATATAGCAGTTATATCACGGGAAGATTATACAGCAATCAAACAACAGCGATACGCTCAGACCATGATGACTTGCAAGACCCGGTATACAAGTTTGGAAGATACTAAACATTTTTCGTACACATGGTATATGGTAGAGCCTGACGGGGGTAATCGGACTGAATGGTGGGTTTTGATTTGTGTTTGTATCATAAAAAGGATTACCTTCAGGCTCAGACGATAATTGAATAGATTTATTAATAAAGTGTGAACTATAAACAAATTAACACCCATCTGAGACCTCACCCTATTGTTTTTTCGCTCCATTATTTTGTACGAATGGAGCGTTAAACAATAACTCTCCATTCGTGAATTTACACGAATGGAGAATTATTAACGAATGGAGAGTTATTATAAACAAGTTAACAATTGTGTATAAAAGTGTCAAAAGCCAAAACACAATATGCAATCAATAATTGACTCGGCTAAATCATGAATTTACATTATCAAACATGTTAAAATGGTTCATGTTTGAAATACTAATTCAGTTAATTTTGTATAATTTTCTTTTTTTCTAAATCTGCGTCATGCCTATTACCATGATTACATACAATTATGTACTTTACGATATAAACTTTTGGACCAAATTTTTAGGGTCATGGTTGGTGAGAT
>JXSR01S036025.1:14920-31371 GCA_000969725.1 Ophiothrix spiculata | reverse complement strand
AAATGTCACAAATAATGGATCTCCTACAGATTATCTCACTATTTTTTCAAAAATAATTCACAGAGAACTAAATTTTAGAAAATGTGACCATCACAAAGTCACAACAGCTACACATGACAAATTAAAGGCTGCAGAAACTCAAGTACTTTGTACTTACAAGACTGTACGTAAGCTAGAACTGCGGTTTTGTGAAATATAGGCTTGACATTCGCTCACCCGAGAGATATTCGCTCATGATATTCGATCTGACTTATTTGGTCAAATGGAGAAGTAATGACACTTACAATGCTTGAATATTGGTTAAATTGATGTTACCATTGATTAAAATAATGCTAACATCAATTTAACCAATATTCAAGCATTGTAAGTAATATTTTCTCTCCATTTAAGAGATAATGTCAGAGTAAATATTGTGAGCGAATATTTCTCAGGTGAGGAAATATCTTTGGGCGCAAAGCCTTAGAAATAGTCAAAGATGTTTTACTGATTTGTAAGTTTTATCTTTTATTTAATAAGTAATATTAAGTGTTAATTAAACAAATGGATGAGCTGGTCTTTTCCGGTTGAAAAATGATTTTTATCATGCCAGATGTTTGGAAAATCCAACTGTTTGCACAAATGAGACCATAAGAAATAAGATAAAACCTAGGAATTCACATTCATACCTAAACTAAATGATTATTTTTACACCTCTCGTTTGATATTTTTAGATCTTCATGAAACAACGACAACTTTAGACTACATTAACAGTTCAAAGATAGAACTCCATGACAAAGGAACAATGTTACAGGCAAACTTAACAGATATTTCAAGCAGATTGGATGCCATCAATACCACGACGTCCTGTGGTGGTTGTGTCCCTAGTAATGCTGGATTGGATGTCACTGACTTTAGTAGTGTAAGTTGTCTTTGCCGTTGTGGTACACAATGAAAAATTGACTTGCTAAACTTCTTACATCCATTTTACAATTTTGGAGAAAATGGCAAAAAAGTTCTAGGACATCAAAATGTAATTCTGTATGAATATTATTTTTTGTAGATACGATGTAATTTAGATAATTCGTCAAATATTTTGTTAATAATTGGCTATTGTTTTATTGTTGAAAATGGACATAAGCCGTTTTACATGACATCTCATCAAATTTCAACTTAAAGGTAGGTATTCCAATGTGGTTAAAAAATCAACATATACTTTTTCCATATTTGAATGAAGGGTCATCACCTACATAAGCAACTGTAAAGTTTCATTCATTTACCTTGAGCCAAATTAATGTTATAGGCAAAAATTAGTCTAAAAGTGACCCATAGAGATCTATAGGATATTTTATTTTGTTAACAAGATATTCCACTAATTCAACATGGACTGAAAACCAAATGCACATAAAGCGCCGGGCGTGGGACTCGAACCCTGGACCTCGTTGGTGCAAGGCGAGGAAACTACAGCTGCGCCAACCCGCTCCCCCTTAAAAATGCATTCTGCATTGCAATGACTTGTTTCCTTTTTTTTGCCTTATGGATTTGAATGTGCCGAATATAGTGTCCTTGAGCGAGATACTTGCCCTCATGTACTCCTGTTGGCCCAGGTTTCAAACATACCCTATTCACTCGTCCAATTCAGCTATGTATTTTCTGAATGTTTGTCACTGTAGCACTGGGTTATTTTATACCAGTGTGCCAAAAATCGTGTCAAAATACTTTTATAATGCTTCATCATAGAGTAGAGTGATTTGTCAAACTATTGAAAGTTGGAGTATTTAAAAAATTAAAGGTTTGTCAGTCAGAAAATAGTTGAATTGGACGAGTGGATAGGGTATACTAGCATTCCACAGTGTAGGGAAGGGTACATATTAATGGTGAAAGAAATGTGACAATCCCCTCTAGCTCAATTGCTTCAAATAGAGATTGCACTCTGACCTGTGCAAATACAGACTATTACCTTAACCTTAAATGTGACCGTCCATGCCAAACCAGCCATAAATGCAGCCTGTTGTCATTTTCACTTTTTTGAATATTTGCAAAGACCATGTTATGAGGATTAAAATAACACCACAATGAACATCATTCAATTTTTCGTCAAAGGTTGTCAGGAAAAAATGTATAACTGAGATAAACACGTTCAAAGATCAGTAAGCCCTATATTTTCTGTTGATTGTCCTCAAAATATACAGACATATTTCATATTTCCTATCATTTTCTTGAAATGAAGCTTTACTGGTGTTTTTAAAGTAAGCACAAGGATTGTGAATCTGTCAAAATATCAATTTCGGCAAATTACGACCTTGACACATATTTTCACCTGTAGCGCAAAATTGTTTATCAGCTGTTTGCTGCATTTACGGCTTGTTTAAGATGGACAGTCACAAATATGAATTAAGCTTGAACCGATGCATTGTATCGGCCATCGTATCGGGACGATATTACACCCTATCGGCAAAACATCGTATCGGTAAAATCACCCGTCTTTACCGATAAACTAGGCCATGTTTTTGATCAGCTGATGATACACTAAAACATTGGTATCGGATATCGTGTCGGCAAGGTGACAGATAAAAGCAGCCAGGCCACGTTTTTGATCAGCTGATGATGCACTAAAAGCGTGGCCTAGACCTAGCTGGGCTAGGCCACGTTTTTGATCAGCTGATGATGCACTAAAACATCGGTAACAGATATCGTATCAGCAAAGTGACAGATATAAAACATCGGCATATCGTATCGGAAAGGAAATGAGCCATCGGTTCAACCTTAATATGAATGCACCTGTTGATAAAATGAGTTTCCTTTCATTTCTATGTTTCTGCAAAACAATCTAACATGCCTGCTGCCTCCTTTTTTTATTCCAGCTGCAAGATATGTCAGGCTTTCTAGACCGATCACAGATGGCAGAGAGGAACATCAGTCATGAATATGACAAGGTAAGACATTCAACTCTTTCACTCAGGCAGCGAAACTGTGCAGAATTTGATAGAATTAATTCCTGGCATAAAAATGTCTGTTAAAAAAGGAAGAAAATCGAATCTTTGTCTGTAACCACCTAATACAAAGAGGTATCTAGCGCCATCATCAGTTTTGGCAACAAGAATCAGGCTGGCACCCTACAGCTATCGAGGTCATGCATGAGAATCTTCAGATAATTATCTGATTTCAGATATTTTGTCATCCAAAATCATCCAAATTCAGATAATTTGGAGCTCGATTTAACCACTTTAGAGGTTTTTTGCTTAAATTTGACCAAATTCAGATATTTTAATGAAAAATCATTCTCATGCCTGATAAGTGAATGCCCTGTGTCACTCTGAGCAGCTTGCCATCCAAACAGAACATTTTGTAAAAAAGAAATTCTGGAGTGAAATAGTTTATACAGGTTGAGTCAAAATAACCCTTACTCTCGCACGCTTAAATACAGTCTAAGTCCGAATACGTCATAAGAAAATTTTCAGTTCCCCCTGGGATTCGAACCCCTGACCCCCGCTATCCCGATCCAATGTCCAGCTATGCCAAGCCACCGAGCGTGGCCTGCCCGGGCAGCAATTCCCTGATCATTTATATCCGCCGTCTGTGATGTATACGGACTTAAGCGAATTCTTGATTTCTTACTGTAGTACTTTGTAGTACGTAGGAGGGTAAGGGTTATGTGATGCATATATACTACACGTTGATGGTACTGAATAACCCTTACTCATGTACGCTTAAATACAGTCTAAGTCCAAATACGTCATGAAAAAATGTCCGGTTCCCCCTGGGATTCGAACCCCTGACCCCTGCTATCCCGATCCAATGTCCAGCTAATGTCAAGCCACCGAGCATGGCCTGCCCGGGCAGCAATTCCCTGATCATTTATATCCGCTGTCTGTGACGTATACGGACTTAAGCGAATTCTTGATTTCTTACTGTAGTACTTTGTAGTACGTAGGAGGGTAAGGGTTAATGTGTAATTAACGAGTAAATTTTTTTACAGGAAATCTGTTAATGTTTATCAATTTTAATTATATTTGCAGGCCTGATTTTCCCCCGATTTTAATCGGTTTCCCCATTTTTTTACTGAAATTTGATAGTCCCTGAGATCGATGTAAATCCGATTTAAAATTAAGGGGAGGTGAGGGCCCTTTTAACCCTCACCTGTTACGCGTCACTGTACAAACCAATGACGTGTCATACACAATACACTGTACATGCACACACATTAGTTGAAAGAATTCTTACGACAAAATGTGTCAATTTTCAGCAACTGTGGTAATGAAAATAATTCACCATTTGACCTGGGTCAAAAAGTAATTTGTTGATTGGCCCATTACTAAGAAAAGTGAAAAACAATCAAGTTAATTTCATCTTACCAGACTTACCAGAACAAACAGGCAACATCAAAATACTATAAACATTACCTATTTTCCCTAAAATTAACTATGAAAACCATCTTATACATAAATGATCGATGGATTCACCGATATTGCCGTAATGTCAGCAATTTGTTGTCCTTTGTAATATACATTTAGAGAATCTGAATCGGAATTGCCCGATTTGAAACTAAGATCCGAATCGGCCGATTCTGATATGACTGAAATTCAATCGACAGGTATGGTATAAATATATTAATTGTGTCCATGCATTTGAATTATCCCTAGGTGATAGCTGTGTACAACAGCATACCTGGCGTGATAGACAGCGAATCATCAGACGTTGTATCAGACATTGAGGGAGCTCTAGACGACACCAAGACACAATTGCAAGATGTATCCCAGGAGTTCTCAGATATCATCAATCAGGTAGATACCCATTTCTTTTCTTTTCTTCTCCTTGTTTATTCTTCTTTTTCACTCTTTCTTTTTCTTTAAATCCATGTAGGATTTTTGTAACCTGATCTTGTTCTTGCTATTCATTTTTATTTCATCCTAGTTTTTGTTTGTTTGTTTGTTCTTTTTACTTAAGCTGTCTCTTTTTTATGCATATCAATCAATCAATCAATGATACACAGTACTTGCATGAAATGCATATTGCATACCCCATGAAGGAGTCTATTCGTACAGGGGACCAACGGCTTTACGTGACTTCCGAACCACGTAGCAAGTAGAGTAAAGTTTCTTGCCCAAGGAAACAAGGAGACGAAAATCGCCCTGCTCAGGGCTCGAACCCACAACCTCTGTATTACGAGGCCTGTGCTCTAACCGCTCGGCCACGCTCCCCTGTATATCTTCATTTTTAACCAACCCTTTTTCCATTTGTTTTTGACTTGTCTCCTTTCCCTTTTTTTTTGCTTTTTGCTTCATTTTCTTTTGCTTCATTTTCTTTATTCTTGTGCCTCCATTTCTTATCTACATTCAAACATACTTTTATTTGTTCTATAGGCAAAAGAAATATTAATTGGACATTTTAAACAAAAATCCATTCAGGGGTTGCATTTAAAAACAATGAGCTGCACTCTTGATTTTTGTTTATACACTGTCCAATAAATAATTGTTTGTTCTATATATATTTTGTTCATTTTCTTATCAAATAGAACATCACCTCAGTAAATGTTTTTTGTTCAGGAGAAACCAATTTCCGCTATTATAAGGCCGTATGGCGCGCCATTGGTGCAGGAGCGGTGAAAATTGGCACAACGAGTTTCTGAAAATGTGTGAGAAAGATATTTTTCCAGCTTTATTGAGCCAATTTTCAGCCACAGCTCAGGATTTTGGCGCAAGCACCTCTTAAACTTTGTCAAACTTGCTTGAATTGGCACAAGCTCAAAAACCTTGACGGAAACACTGCTCTGGATGTAATGAAACAATCACTTGTTTTGCAAAGTTAGTGAAAATATAAACTATTAGCAAAAAACAACCTTACATATGATATCTAACTGCAGCACTGCCACTTTTGGTAGTTTGTAATAATTTTGCATTAAATTGGATAACAATTATGCAAACATAATAGGAGACTTTAATAAATGTTGCTTGTGTCAGCAAATGTTATCAATTACTATTTTTAAATCAATTTTTTTGCAGTACAAAGATTTTATAGCTGATGCTCAGAAGGCCATCAACGATGCTAAACAAGTTCAGGGTGATTATGATCAGTATAGGTAAGGAATTGTCAGAAACTCAGATATATACTCAATAAATCTTGAAGTATGCAACAAGCAATCAGACTCTGTTACAAGTTCCAAAGAATCTCCCTTGTATTTTACAACATTTTGAATTGGGGTTTTTTGTATTGTGTAAGAGACTAGTATTTATCGCTTTGGATTATTTAAGGCCAAATCAATGGGTATTAATCTTTTTGTACATGAATCTTTCATGATTTTGGTATTATTATTAGCTAATTTTCTTGCAACCACATGGAAAGATACTAAATATAAGTTCATTTAAATATTCAACAAGATTGGGTACGTAGTTATGATTCGAAGAAAACAGACTAATGTGTTTATCATCTGGTTGTCACATACTTCAAGATTTACAGAGTATACTTGTTGATTGTCAATATCTTGCTTCCATCTATCATTATTCTTTAAGTACTCGAAAAAAAACCCTTTTCATTTCCAAATTGCAATGTGCGTGAACATCAAATCAATCATTAAATCAAACAGCAAAAGAACAGTCAAATCACAAGAACTCACGAGTATTTCATGTTATTTTTTATCTTTGACAACATAAAAGTGAAAAAGGTTTCCTTCAAGCAAGTGAGAATAATAGACCTTTTCAAAACTCAACTTTCCAATTCCCAAAGCCAATTTTACACTTTCTGACAAATGCTGACAAAAAAGTGTCTCCTTATCACAAAACCCAGAACACAAAGTTCACGTTCATGTTAGGCATCCTCTCCAAATTGTCCCTTTAAAATTTAAGGTCCATTTAAGCTCCCTTTAAGCTTATTTTTGATTGTTCAAAAGAAACTGAGAATCCTCTTGGGTTATAAATTTTACAGGAATATCGGGGAGTCATAAAGAAGGAATTCCATAATTTTCAAGTAAAAATATAAAGAATTACATCACATTCCTAATGGATTATGTTTAAAGGGAGCTTAACGAATCACTTTGATTTCAAAGGGACAATTTGGAGAGGAACCCCTTACTGATTGCGTACGAATTAGAGCTTGTTATTAAGATTAGCACTAAAGAGGCACTTTTTAGTGTGGTGTGTCCTGAGTTGACTAGCAACTTTAAGCTTAAACAGTCAATTTCAAATGTAAATTTTGCTCTTTCTGTCAGTGAGCCTATGGTACCACCAGCCAAAAGTTTGACATTTGACTCTGCTTACATATATCTCATATGTATCAAACTGCATTTAGTCCATCTTCATTCCATGTTATCATGACATCATCTAAATTCAGTATCGTTTTGTAAACAGGTCAACAGATTTCAAAGATGTGAAGGACTGGCAATCCGGACTCAAAGCCACCTGGGAGCACAAGAAGCAACTCAATGATTACAGGTTCATTTCATCATTATCATCTCATACAAAATAAGATATCATGAAAGCAAATCCCATAATGCATTTTGCTTTTGTAGACAACAGTGTTTGATCATTCTCTTTGTAATGTGTCGTTTAAAAATGGATTGATAATGCAAATGAGTTCACCTGCATGAGTACAATTTGAATTTGGGTCCATCAGAAGATTTCACATAAGTTGGTTTTCATACATCAATTTCACTTTTTTGTGCATGTTTGAAGCACCTTATGCTGCAGGGATGGGAATCATCCTGTTCACCTATCAAGTCAAATCATTTAATATGTAGAAACAGAGCAATTCATTTTTTCACTCTAGTCTCTAGTTAATTTCAGGGATGGGACAGTAGCAATTTTTGTATGTGTAGCAGGGACTGATAAGTGTTTTTCATGGTTATCACAGGGGGAGGGGGCCCTCTCACATATAAAAGTGATATATGAGTGCCAGTATGCATAGAGTCTTTAGCAAATTTAAAAATAGGGAGGTCTTAGAGGGACAAAGTGCACAAAAATAGGGGGGGGGGGGGTCATGGCTAAATGCAAACAAAGGTAAGGCCTTTTCTTGTCAAATTGATCAACATTTTTGACAAGTTTATAAAATTTTCAAAAAAATCAAAATTGTTGACCAAAATTGTCCCCTTATGTGACAAATAAATAAGAGAATGATGTGTCAGGTTCTTTTGGTGACAAAGACTTTGTTAACAATAGAGGGTCATTAAATGATAGTTGGTAAAAAGGGGGATTCGATGAGAGTGAGTGAAAAAAGGCAGGGTCTTTTTGGTGGCACATGGCTTGTTACTCAAAGTTGAGTGCCCCAACAGTATTATTTGTGTTTTTCTTTAAACTAAACTGTGATGTTTGGTATAAATAAAGTTCTACACATACTATTGAGTAGTGTGGATTATGGTTCTGTGTAAAAGACAAACTTTAGTCAATCTCTGCCATGGATCAACTTTTCTGCTATCTTGTCAAGACAAACGTACTGGGATTTTGTAGATATGCATTAAATGTTAACTTTGGGCATAATTTGCGGAAAAGAAAAGAAAAACATAACAGAGTATTCATTGATTTAACTTTGACAGCTTCAAAACTCAACCACCGGCTGACCGCCCGGAGCCGGCGGTTATGGGCGGTTGCCTTTGTTCAGAACAATAGCAACCGGCCAGAACTGATGGATTGAGTTGAGTTTGGAAGTGCTCCCTAAGGTACTTTTATAATTGATACTAAAAGTTTGACTGTTTTTATTTGACAGGAATTATGCCATCATAGGCCTATGCTGCATGGTTCTATTAATCGTGATGTTTAATATCATTGGTATGACTATGGGCACCTGTTCATACAAGAATGTGGCACCTGTCGATAGAACCAGGATGTCTAATGCAGGAGGAAATGTTTTAGTAGCGTAAGTATTTTCATTAGCACTTGAAAAGTTCAAATTATTTTGAAGTTTGGCCATAGAATAAGCAGTAAGGTGTTGAGCCCATAACTAACTAGGCTATATTTTTGGTTGTTGCTATCTGGTTTTTTTGCCTTTTTGGTGAGAGTTCAATATACCCATCTCTTTTTTTTACCTGAAATAATTTTTCATTTAACAAATAATGTCACTATTTATTCTGTTTTTCAAATAAAATAAAATAGAAATAATATATAATAACAGAAAGTTACTCACTTCTTTAGGCCAAGAAAAAAAAATTGTTTGTTTGCCCTATCGCGACCGACCGAAGAATCATGAAAATCGTGAGTCGTTTTTTTTTTTTTCATTCATAAACATTAAAAAAATGTGTATTTTTGCAGAAAAAAAATATATTACAATGAAATTATACACATCAATTTTACCTGCAAAAATGTTTTAAAAATCGTTGTATATCGTGGATTGATTGTACAAACGCGGAAAAGATCCGGGTTGGGCCGCACAACACTCAATGGGGAAGTTATTTAGTGGTGTGCGCTCAACACTCAATGGGGAAGTTATTTAGTGGTGTGCGCTCTTGGGTATTAATTGGCGACGAGCTGTAGTCAGTTAAAATTGGCAGCCTGGTTTCCAATATGGCGACGCACGCTGTTTGTATGTCAGCCCATGAAGGCAACAAAATCGTGTGGAGTTTGGTATCATCCATTGATTTAAGTGGCACATTTTTGACACTGTTTGATCTTCATAATAACAAGGCATTAGAATGTGTATCGGTGCATGTCGCCGTTGCTCCAAACGGCCCGTGGCAGGATGTAAACAAAACAGAAAGTCTTGACGTGTTGCGTGTGTTGAATTTGCGTCACTCCGTTTTATACATTATAACAAAAACAAAAAAAATCGACCTACCGACCCTACTGATTTTTTTCATGATAGGGCAAACAAACAATTTTTTTTCTTGGCCTTAGCTTTTGCCATCTTGGCTGATGGCTTGATCACAACTGCCTTGGATCACTGCATCTCCCGGGAAGCTTGACGGTAGTCTCTTCCACAGGTTTATGATGTTTATTAATGAGCAGGGAATCATGCATGTGATCTAGAGTGTATCCTTCATTGCAATTGATAACTTTGGCCCCCTTGTTGCAGATTTGAATATCTTCGCCCACTTTTCTGGAGAAGGATATTGCCTCGATCAAGAATTTTGGCATTGTTCCAGTCGATGATGTGGTTCTCTATGGATACATGGTCTGTGATGGATGACTTATGTTTACCGCAGTTGATGCCTTTCTATGTGCCCTGGTGAATTTTTTGATGGCGGAAGCTAAAGAAGTGATTAACTTTCTGGATTTTTAATATACAACCGTGTAGTATATGACCCATGTGATTATAAATGTAATTCTTAATTCTATGTATCTGTTTATTTTCAGAGGTGTCGTGTTCACATTCCTGTTCATTCCCTTACTGATTCTTCTTTGCTGTCTGTTCTTCCTGCCATTCGCCATAAGTACACTGACATGTGCACCCCTACAAGATCTTAGCCTATTCAAAGAGGTAAGACACACATCAATTGCAATCTTTCCAACACCCAGGATGTACATGGTGGGTTTGGATGGGAGGTGTCAAAATTGACAAGACAATTTTCTATCGCCAATATTAGAACACTGACTTAAGTACCCCTACAAGATCTTAGCCTATTCAAAGAGGTAAGACACACATCAATTGCAATCTTTCCAACACCCACGATGTATGGTGGGTTTGGGTGGGAGGTGTCAAAATTGACAAGTCAATTTTCTATCGCCAATATTAGAACACTGACTTACGTACCCCTACAAGATCTTGGCTTATATTTGTAGTTCTTGCTAGCTCAGTCGGTTAGTCCTTGGACTGTTAAACATGAGCTATATTGATCATATCTTGTGCTGAGGCTGCCTGGAATTACAAGTCAGGTGAGGTGTAGTGTACAATAAACTGCCTGCATTTTATCTTTTTTAATTTAATGCTCTATTGTCAATACGTTCTTCCCATTCATAAGATAATGATAGTCTTTTAGGGACATGCGTAGCCTAGCGGAAAAGTCCTCGACTGTTAATCACTGGGCATTGAGAGTCCGGTGGGCGGCAAGTGTAGTGTCCTTGAGCAAGATACTTACCCTAATGTGCTCCTCTCCACCCAGGTGTCAAATAGGTACCAGCTTTCTTCAATCCTGGGAAGGTAACAGACTCGCAGAGAAGGAGGTGTGGCGAACCCCTCACTGCAAATATAACAATCGATGGAATCTGGGCCAAATGCTTCGAAAGAGAGATGGACACTCCGATCTGTGAAAAAAAAGGCCATCCTCTTTACCGTTACCCTTAGTCTTTTGCACATAAGTTCTTTCTTCCATTCAAAAGTACGTTAAGATGTGTGCCCCTTCAAGATCTCAGCTTATTCAAGGAGGTAATGCATACATCAACTATACTCTTGTTTTTGCCAAGGACATATTAGAGGGTTATTCAAAACTTATCCTCTATAATTGTCAATAAGTTTTTTCTTCCATTCATAAGTACTCTAACATGTGCATCCCCACAACATCTCAGCTTATTCAAAGATTTAATACATCTATTAAACTCTTGTTATTACCAATGATATATGGGGTTTTTTTTTTTCAAAACTGATCCTCTATTTTTTTCTTCCATTCACAAGTAGACTGGCAAACGTTTATTCAATCCTTCACAGCCAAGACTTGGAAACAATTCTAAGCCTTGACCAAGGTTTGAACCTGGGACCTCTGATTTATTAAGCGGTGGTCCACGGTTCAACTACCGGTCAAACCGTGGAATTCTTTAAAAGTCTTGGGCCCTGTGAGGGAAAGAAAAACGTTTGCATTGTAATTTGTTCTTTTCATTGTTCCTAATGCTATTCTTTGTTTTTTATTTCAAATTCTCTTCCTTTCACCTTTTAGACAATAGATCAGAATGACACAGTACCATCCTGTGAAGGATACTGTCTGGGAAATGCCATCCTTGGAAATGCCTCCATTCCACTAACAATATCCGGCATCCTGGAGTCCTGTGGCAAAAATGAGTCCCTGTACTCAAGTCTTATGCTGGACACTGTGTTTGACCCACAAGTTATCGATGAGGTAAGATTAGCGCAATGAGAGCAACATTTGCTCTCTGTGCTCTCTGTTTTAGTGAATTTCAAGAGTGAATGTCACTTGGCCGAGCAAATGTCTTTGGACGCCAAGCCTAAATCTAGTATCTAAAAGTCAAAGTTTGTTTAATTAGTAAGGTGCTTGCTTACAATGTGGCAGGTCCCAAGTTCGAGTTTAAAATTTTGAATGTGCTTGCAATTTCTTTGGACAAGGAGCTACGAACAGGCGTGGCTATGAATGCATTAGTTCGTGAGGAGTCAATAAAATTATAGTCCATGGAACATAACAATGCACTATGTTATATGCTATTACTATTTCTGTTACAGCAATTGGAGGAATTACGAAAAACTTCTGAAGCATTAGTAGATGAAATCACCCTGGATGATTTTGACTTAGATCTTGTACCAGAAAACTTCAGAGAGGGTTTACAGGCCGTTATAAATTACATCAGCTTGGAACATATTGATGTGGATGGCTATGAAGCTGTGGTAAGAATACTTCATGTTAAACATTGTTTAGTCAGTCTTTTCAGGGTTAGTTCAATACCTAGTTGAGACCAACAGAATGTATAGAAAGTTTGCTAAAGAAAGATATGTTTGGGTTAAAAACAGGAGATAGTCAAAGAAAGCCTTAAGAAAACTGATTTCAATTGGGGTCTGCAGGACAGAGAATAAGCCTGTTTTTAGATGCAGAAGGGAGACCGGGTTAGTGCATCGGTATTGCACTAATGATGTCCCGGGTTCGCTTCCCGGCCCGACACTTTATGCGCATTTAGATTTCAGTCAATGCTCGCTTCCGCAAGTTTTACTCCGGGTTCTTCGGTCTTCTTCCTGCATTCCAAAACTGAATTTAAAAACACCTTGAAGCCCAATTGAAGATAAGCTTCTTTTATCTTACTTGGGTTACCTTAGCGAAAGCCTAAACAAGATCGATTTTTTTTAGTAATCTGCTGTACCTGGTGAAAATTTACGAGATCAGTATTGTCAGACCCAAGCCACAGTGTAAGAGGCAAGTGGGGGGTACAAAATGAGAATGCTGATGGTACCCATTTCAAGGCAGCTTTCAAATGCCTCCTCTTATTTCTTTAGGCAGATGCATTTTTAGGAAGAACACCTAGTAGTCCATTTTTAGAGCATCGAGCCAACTACCAGGAGCATTTGAGGGAATGATACCTTTTGTATCCTGGGTAGGTGCTATGGCAACTACAACATCTGCACAGCCCATAAACATACTTCTTTTCTGTCTTTGTTTCATTCTTTAATAGCTTGAACCAGCGTTAGTAGCAACCAATCTGCTTGAGTATGCTGACCAGCTTGAAGAAACAGCCAATGTAAGTATGATTGACAGCTTCATGCTCTTTGGTTAAATTAAAGGGGCAATTCATGATTCACTTTTCACCCTCAAGGTCACCTCTATCAAAAATGAGTTTCTTAGCTTAAAAGAATCCTCACCTGGTATATGTTACGATCCCCAAACCATTTTGTCATATATGCTTGCGTTTTTGAGAAAAGTGAGAAAATGTGTCATTTTCTTATTATTGTCGGGGCCCCGACAATAATTACAACACAGTAGCCTATGGGGATTTTCAAAATGCTGAAAAGCTTGTAACTTGGAAATAAAGGGTCGAAATCAAGTGAAATTTTCAGTATATATTTATGTTCCACTCTTCTTTTTATTAAGCTAGAAAAGAAGCAAGGTTTATTCACATCAAAATTATGAATTGCACCTTTAAGTGTTCTAGCATGTAATAAACCAATCACAGATCTTGTAAGAAAAAAATCCATGCAGCATTTTTAAATCATTTTGCAATTGGCTGAACCAGTATATCTTACCAACAATAGCGAGGAGTGATGTTGGGAGATCATTTAAAAATATGTATATTGGAAAGGTCCTAGTACTATTGATTTTGTTTTTGAGTGAAGATTTTACAAATATCCTAATGTGATAAATATGAAACTGATCAGCAAAATATACAGGACATGCATTTTTTCTAAAAACACCATGATTTAGACAGCATGTTGGAAACTCCCAAAAGTAAATTTCACTTGTCTTTTATGATGGTTTTCCCATTCAGTGATAAAAATTGGAATTCCCATGCCTTCTTTACTGTTTTATTTAAAATACCTAGACAATTGTGGAATTTTATTACTTTTAACTCAATTCTAACTGACCATAAGGTTTTTACATTTTTAGCCTCATCTCCTTAGAAAAAGGGCGTAACAAAATGTGTTTTCACCTGGACTTGAACCCAGGACCTCTTGGTTCCCAAACCATGTAAACCATCAGCAGGCCTCTACTGAGTCGCTGCCTGGGCAGTAATTTGGTGACTGCATATAACCCATGTCTATGATGTTTGATGATAATTGGTTTAGTGGGGTTTAGGTCAACTAGGATTAATAGTTTGAAATTGAAGTGCTATCATTTGCTACCATCTTGAAAGAAAACTCAACTTATTTTGGAACTTCCCACAACATAATATGGCTTTAAAGTTTGGTATCCTGTGCCACCTTTATGGGCTGTGCTAGCTCATTTTTCTGCACTTATTTTTTCATTTACTTGAAACTTGCGATCATTAGTTATTATTTATCATACAGCTATATTACATTATATTGTATATTTTGGTGTTTTTCAGAACAATCCACCTGTAGCCACGGATCTAAATGATATAGCTGCTGCCTTGAGAATTCTATATACAGACATGGTTGTGCCTATAGAAGCTATGATGGTAAGAAACATCACAAACAAACCGATGTGTCCACCGTAACTAGGGGTTTTGATTTCAAATTTGAGGAGATGGGGTGGAATATTGGGTTGGAGGAGACTGGTGTAATGAATGAGGGGAAGGGGAGAGATAAAAAGAAAAAGACATGTACAGGAGATGAAGGAAGAAGCTGGAGGAGGATGAAAGATGATGGTAAGACATGTACAGGAGATGAAGGAAGAAGCTGGAGGAGGATGAAAGATGATGGTAAGAAACACCTCTATTGAACCCGAATGTCTGCTCTAAGTAGAGAATCTTATTTCAAATGTGAGATTGGGGGGAATAATATTTGACAGGACAGGAGTAGAAGGGGCGGTAAAGGAAAGGAGTAATGAATGAGGTTGAGGAAGGAAAGGGGAAAAGACATTTAGGGGAGGAGAAGGATGAGAGGTGGAGAAGGGAAGGAAACTGAAGAGAGGAGACAAGAAAAAAAGGTGGATACAAGATACAGGGAGGAAGAAGGGAGAAGAAAGAAGGGGGAAGAGGAAGAAAAAGAGATGAAAAGAAGGGCGAAGAAAGGCTAACCAGTTAATTTGAGAATAATTAATTTATGTTTAACACTGCTGATTTTGATTTAAACTCGTATAAAAATTTCTGATTATATTGACAGAATCAAACATTAGAGAGTGTACATCGTACACAAGAACTGGATCCAATGCTTGATGCTGATGTGAATACAACAGCCACGGCAGCGAATAACTCAGAGGTGTTAATTAATAGACCAGAAACAGAAACGGCTCTTAAAAGTGACGTACAGGGTTACATTGATGTGACCCTGGGTTATGCAGAGCAGTATTCAGATTGGGCCATTGTAACGGTGAGTTTCATTATGATTGCAGCTTAAATATCAATAAAGAGGCGGTCATATTTCAATCTTATTCGCTACCGAGTTTTTTTCTTCATGATTATCTGCAAATGCAGAATAACAATTAATATATCAAAATTAGCAATTGAAGGAGCACCAACAACAAAACAATTACTGAATTTTTGGAGTATAGTGTTCAAAACAGAATTTGATGTTTATGAAATGTAATCGCATTTCCCATGGACAATCAATATTGTGTTCAGACACCTCTAGTACATGGCTGAAATAATCTAGCAGTTATGTAGCACATATTGAAAGAAGCAACAAGGTCAAAATCTTCATAGAACTGTAAATAAGAACTTTAAATCCTTGTAGGGATGGGTGCTCTAGCGATAAGAGCTTGATATTTATTCTTTTCATTAGAATTTATTTTATCTATAGATACATCAGGTGAAAGAATGTGACTGTAACAATTTCAATTTCAATTTATTTCCATATCTACAAACAAAATAATTAAAAAAAAATAAGAACAGGCAACGATATGGAGGATGTAATCGAAAGGCCTACGGCCAGAGGTGATCACAACCCAGTACAAGGTTACAGCATAAATAATTAAACAATATAATATAACTACAGCCACACAGTTGTAATAAGTTATCATAAATAAACTATGCTCCAATAGAATACTAATAATGATATAAGATGGTACTTAAGTTGATTTTTAAAATGTTTTATGGGCTTTGAATCTTTCATTCTTGAGTCAAGTGATTTTTTAAATAATAGGGGCTGTAGTTTTAATAGTTTGATCAGAAAAGACATAACGGTTCTTTGTTAGAGTATAATCATTGTTGAATCTTGTGAAATATTTATGTAAATCATTATGTTTACTAAAAAACTGTTGAAAAGTTACTGGAAGACTGTGCTTA
>JXSR01S036023.1:0-23628 GCA_000969725.1 Ophiothrix spiculata | reverse complement strand
GATCTATATTAATTAATAATATTGAACAAATCAGAGAGATCAATTAATCATTTTGATACAAATTGTTTAGGCAAAAAATAAAAATAGTAAATTTTGAGACATTCCTTGCAAGAGTTAACCAATCATTTTGTGAAGATAGAATCTGTGTTAAATAACCTTTAATGAAATCATCTATCCGGAAATTATGACATTATCAAGACTCATTTATCATCTGTCTACAAGGCGATCATATAAAGTGCTTATATCCCATCATGGTACTATGGTATGAATAAAGGAGGTACCCGGCCAACCTCAAATCTTAATTCAAAATGTTTCTTTTAAGCCACTTTTTGTAAATTTCGGTCCATAAAACCCACATAATCATACACTCACATTCCTCCCCACAGCCATTCATCTATACACACACCCATCTGGTTAAAGGTAATTCCACACGTTGTTATGGTATTAAAATGACTTCATTGATTGTAAGGGATGCAAAGCATTTTGTGTTCATTCCAAAATTTGATTGTAAAACTAACAATAACCATATGTAAATTACACTTTTCATTTAAACCTTGTTATCGGTTGCTCTGCCTGTCTTATACAGCTTGCCAGCAATTCTTCTTAGAGTCACAAGCTTTTTCCCGGCTGCTCCCAATGAAATGTTTGAGACATGTTTCTTTCAGATCATTTTTGATTTGGTTGTAACACCTAGAATCTCCAGCTCATACGCCTCCACAGACAGTAGGTCTAGTTGTATTCCTTTTCCAACATAGAGCATTTTAATGATTAAAATGCCACCTTCTAACTATCAAATCTCACTCATGTCTTCTCCAGGTCTCTGTTTAGGCTAGCTAAATGTTCATCTCACCGTTCTCACGTGTTAGTCTGTTGCTTTAAATAGAAGTAATTTCCACTTTAATGAGTAGCATTCATTCAATAATTACCATGTAATTCCCTTAACCACAAAACCATCAAATATCTTCAAACACCCACTCACTTTATGACTAAATATTAGGCTTGATTCAATCATCACAGGTAATATTGACGAACAGGAACAACAGTCATTTATACTTTTTGTCTAGTACAGTGAAACCGCAGAGAAATGGTAATACTGAATGTCGCAGAGTAATGGTATTACATAATGAAACAACAGACAGGTGTGTTAGTAGGAATTTACAATTGAATACGCCAGGACAAGAAAACCCCAACTCCAATAGCTCCCTTCTTTTAATTATACTTATAAAATATAAATGCATACAAATATCTGAATTTTTTTTTCCTCATCACTAAAATAGCATTTCCATGTCAATATCCTAATCATAGTGTCACATTTGACCTTGTAGTTGACTTTTTTAGACATTGTTAGATAATTGTTATAGTACATAATTGCTATATTTAAACAGCCAGAACAAGAAAACCCAAACTCCATCAGCTCCCCTCTGCAACTATATACTAGAAACATTATCTAGCAATGTCTACTACAGGGTCAAATGTGACGCTATGATCGGGATATAGATATAGAAATGCTTTTTAGTGATTTGAAAGCATTTTCAGAGATTTGTATGCATTTATATTTTTTAGAACTCAAGTTAACAGAAGGGAGCTATTGGAGTTGGGGTTTTCTTGTACTGGCGTATTCAATTGTTACAATTACAGTTAAATACAGGTACCACATCGATAAATAAATTGTGTAGCGTCGTCTACTAGGTTGAGAATGCCTGATGGCAGGCAGAATGTGACCCTCATTGCCTAAAATTAATTCCAATATATGTAGGAAATAGTGTTTTTCCCAATTTTTTGAAGTTAATCCTGCTAATTGGACTGTTATTAAATCATTCATGATGAAAAAACAAATTGTTTGTATCATTCTTAAAGAAAATTAATGACTTTTGAGAACATAAGGTTTCTTGCGAGTGGCATTATTTTCCGAATGGAAATTGGCGCACTCAAAATGAATCATGACTTTGATGCGAGTATCTCGAAAACTTTGTCTTGACCATATATTTTTGTTCACTTTGTAGAAGAGATATGTCCATTTATTTTTCAATCGAGATCAAGCACAAGGTAACCAGTCGCTTCTAAGAAAATGGCGTTTAATCACAGACCATTTTGCATGTAAAGTCAATGGGGACGTGTTTACCGGTGTGGATCATACATACATTAAACAGTAGGCAACGTTTGTGTATCTCCCTTTTAGAGCAATAATGACCACGAATATTAAGGCGCAAGCAACTCTGTATCATGGTCAACAAGCCAAAGCAAGTTTACCTCAGATATGTGTAATACTAAATCTATGAACTGTATGTTATTTTTTTGCTTTTTAAAGACAAAAAATGATACGTGTGTATACAGGGTGCGCCAATAAAACGCAAGATTTTGTACGATTTTTTTTCTGAGAGAATTAGTCTACAGGTAATAATAAGAACTATTGTACATTACTTTAATGTACATAATCTCATCTTCAAAAAGCGTTAAAGTTTATTTGGTGAAATTTAAATCTTTGGTTATGACAACTTCTGTGAAGCCCTTAATATTTGAGATGGTCCGATTTCATGATCTCAACACCATAATTAATAACAAAAGTAGGCTGCATCAAAGACATTTAAAGCAAAGTAGTTTCATTTCCAGATGAAAAAATGTCACTTAGTTGAATTGGTGTTTAGTGAGTTCTATACCAAAAGCCAATTGAAAGTATCTAATTATGCCAAAAAAATGCAGAAAAACTTTTACAATTGTAAAAAATAATTTTTTTTGTTGTTATCTCTCAAAAAATTTCATGTTCAAAGTTTCCCGAAACTGGAATGTTAAATTCCGCTTCTGAATGTATGACATAATGTGACCCAGTGTTTATGTCACCCTTAGTTTCCAAGTGTATTTTGATACGAAGTGATATTTTTCTTTTTTTCAGAGTGACAATTGCAACCCAGTACTGCCTTTGAGGCACACATTTTTAAATATTAATTTGGTTTAACAATAAAGGGTTAAACTACGAAAGCCCTTGACTCTTTTATTTGTTTTAGATTGATGCTTACTGAAGTACCACAGCTAAAAGTATTTCATTATTGAAAATAATTCTTTCTTCAAATTGATTACCTCTTAGGTTTTCAAGTTATTAATGAACAATCCTTTTTAAGCTACACAAATTGTAAAATGAATTTAATCAGGTTAAAGTTGCTTCTTTCTGGGATGCATATCACCCTATAGCTCGATTAACAGACTTTATCCGAATTTCACAAATCGGACAAGATTAAAATTTGTGATAAGAATATTCAAATTAGATCAAGTAAAAAGCATAATGAAGGGTAATAATTTTGATATCAATGGTATTTTGATGATAAAATTCGCTCGTTTATATTTTTAATATTTTTGCTTTCCAATCTTGCGTAAAATTCGCTCGCTTATATTTTTAATATTTTTCTGTATTCTTAAAAAGTGAAATATGTGTTGCATAAATATATTTTGGGGAACACACCTTTGCAATCAAACAGAAAAAGTAAAATTATTTGACAAAAACAGAAGGATATGTGTTTATATTTTATTTCAAATTGATATTGCAATAATAACAATTATGTTTTTATACTATCTGACCAAGTGGGATATTGACATTATATACCAATTGGTGTGATTTGTAATGGTATATAAAACAAATTATGACTGTTCTTTCATTCTATCAATAGTAAAAAAATTTCTCCTCGATCTTGAAAGTATCGTAACATTTCCCTCGACTTTATGTTTCCGAAAATAGTATATAGTCTAAAGATCACTTTGGGAGAAATAGGTTTTACTATTGCCCTCATGAGCAGTCAATATTTTCATAAAATTCCTGGGTATATTCCATACACATGATGATGTATTTTACTCAATAGTATTTTAAAGATAATCAGGTCAGGATCCTCAACCTTTATGGAGAATGCAACCTAACCGAACATCTGCAATAAAACAGTCATTTTGTTGGAGCTACAACGGGAAGGAAGTATATCTAATATATCTATCTATATCTATAATGATATAATATATATATACGCTACACAATTCAATTCATCCATTAGGCACCTAGAGACAAAACGATCCATTACACAATCAAGTACTTGAGTGTATAGTCTAGCCTGGAAACCCGGTGTGAAATCTGAGATGACTTCGAAATTAAAAACATTCTTCGATTCAAATGACAATTTTTCCATTGAAGGGTGAAATACTTTAAAACACGTGGTTTGAATACTAATACGTTTTTATAATGATACACATTTTGGTAAACAATATATATCAATGCCTTTAAGTAAAAGAAATAAAGTTTATTCAAAACTATAACAATCTTTTAGTTAAAAGGATTGTCCTCACAAAGTTTGTTTCGATCCTTATGTCCTGACATTTATAGTCGTTTTGAAAATACTACAAGAAATATAAGCCATACTTCAGACATCCACGATGAGGTAACAATTAACTATTACATATAAGGAATACCCGGGGTGTTCAGATTTAGGATGGCTACGGACACGCAGTCGAATATTTCCACTACCAATCTATAATTAAACCAAAGGAGACCAAACATTGCTACATTACCATGTATATAAATTGTGCTTCAAAAGTGTATCGTGACGACCGATAGTCAATCCGAAAGAAAATTGGTAGAAAATATGTTGTCATATTATGACCAAAATAAAGGTCTAAATAGACTTTGTCATTTTTACCATTTGTATGATCCAAACAACTGAATACATATTGACCTCGAGTTTTTTAGACAATATTATCGATTGGAATAATCCGCTAAAACTCCAATTCATAGTGAGAATAATAAAAAAATTCAACACTGTGGCAAACATTCCAAATGAAAATTTTTCTCACCGGAGAAATATGAAGCAGTGAGCAAATCTTTTCTTCAAAAGAAAATCCAAAGTACCTGTCAAGGGCAGATTTCAGATTATAATGAAAAGACCAAGGTAATTATGGCATTGTTTGAAAACAACAATTACCAATGAAAGTAATGTACTACAGGGTGTCCCACAAAAAGCGCAACGAACTTTGAACTTTTATTTTGAGAGAACAGAGCCCTATGGTGAGCAAACGTTACAATAACGTTATAGAGTAGACCATTGGCTTTTACAGGATTTTTGATTTGTTTAATTTGGATCTCTGAATCAAAAGATATTGCACATTTTGTAAAGACCAGAAACATTTTGGTGGTCTGATTTGTTAATCTGTAAAGTTTTACCTCTGGTGACGTCATTGGGCACACGTTCAATGGAAATTGCTAAAAACATCACAAGATTAGGAGAAGCATCCCTTGAACCCATTTCATGGCATAATGACTCAATTTAATGATGATCCGCTGATATTAATCAGAGTGTTGCGACTGGTTTAGTCAACCTGTTGCGTCCCCTTGACGGGCCAGATGAATCATTGGGTCTTAAACTCCTTTGTCTTAAGTTTTCTTCCGTTGTTTCGGTTAAAGACTTATTATTGGTTGACATCTTTCATTAGAATCCCTTTTTCCGACTCTTTTGGTAGAAATTGTATCCTAAACTACCCGAATTTTGCACCAAAAGTAACAGAGTCAAGGAATATGAGAGTATCAGGAAGATCCGTACTTTAACTGAACATTTTTACCAATTTAAGTTAAAACTGAACTTAAAATATCACTTAATGTTAGGTACAGGTCAGGTAAGATTGGTTTGGATTGATTCTGCTCCGGTTGCTTGCAGAATTCTCTTCATTTCAAGTTTGCATTTTTTTAGCTGGAAGTCTAAACTTACAAATCGGACCAAAGTTGATTTAAAGGGCCTTTTTAAATACTCCAGATCTTTGGACATAGTGATGAAAAAGTAACACCATGAGAACAATTCTGAATGAAAATGACTTCAAAAATGACGAAGTGTATCTAGGACTTAAGAACAACAATTGATTAGACTAAACTTATATTTAAGCACATACTTGATAGATAAATCTCCTCAATTGAAATTGATATTATTTCAATTTGATATACGTAATTTCTGATTTATAATATTTCTCTTGATAATAATCACAAGCAAAGTGAAATAGTATCAACAGATAAATATTCACAACTCATTAGATATTGTCGTTATGAGTTTCATCTTATGCTTATGTTAGTTACTGATGTTATTAAACAATATTTTTAATGTTAGATGAATCTCTGGGGTAGAATTCGAATGCTACCTTAGGGGTTAGCAATGGTTTCAATTTTTATGAAACAATGTACTTATGTTTTGATGCGTAATTTGAATTAATTAACTACTTTTACATTATCAGAACAACTCATGATTTCATACACATTAGAACATGAAAACAAGATATATGATTTTTTTTTTTCATTTCAAGCCTTTCGTAATTTTACATTGTTTTGTTACAGTTGACTTATATCAATTAGTCGTTTTTGTTTTGCTAACATAAGCTTTCAAATTTTCTAAGTTATGGTAGATATTAAAGGGACTACCCTAGATCCCACTTAGAATGAAAAACGTATGGAAATGCTCTAAATAAAGCTTAAAAGTGACGTAAATCCAAGAAAGAACAAAATATCACACACAAATGGCTCAAATTGAAAGAGAATTAATTTACAATATATCATTCTGTGATGGTGGTGTGACTATCCTGTGTTTTATAAATCCTAATTTTATACCTCAGATGGATTTACCAGATGCACGATCAAACAAAGCTCCTGGAGATAATTTAATATATTTTTATTGAGAAACAATTTCATCAAAAATAATTTGTTAACCCATCACAGGGGTAGAAACAAGATCTTTTTAAAGTTTGAAACTAGAAACACTATTTTCACAACATTTTTTGCGCCGGCGCCAACAATTAAAGTTGTTACAGAATTGCAATTTTCTCCAATATTCCTCAAAATCATGGGCAACTACTAGTAGGTTATTATTATTAATATAAACATGTTCTATTGAGTCATGCAAAATAATATGTAGGTAAACAATGACTGGGAAGAATCTAGGCCAGTCCCTTTAACTTGATATGTTTTTACATTTTAGGTTAAAAGCCTCAGTGAATCATGATATCATTATTTTTTGTGTTTGTGATTTAAATAAAACTAGTCAATTTCATTTTTTTCTACTTTTAAGCCGGGAATAGAAATTACAAAATCATAGTCCTAACTACATGTCCAATTCTAAATTTATATCATAATGCGAAATAGTCATTTTAGGCTAAATACGCTATTTAACTAAGCATGCATTAAAGCAAGCACGTACACATTAACACTGAAACTCGGATGCATCAATGCATATCAATCATATTAACGATCACTCTGTGACTATCATGAAATTTTAATGTATTCGTAGTAATATAATTACTGAGCTCAAATAACATAAATGAATTCTTGGACAAGGGAGAATAAATCATCAGTGTTAAAAAGAATTGTCTCAAATAATATTTTAAGCATCGCTTTAGAGGATTGTTTTTAACATGTTGCCGAATAATGTTTTTTCTAGGATTGTTTAAAAATTCAAGTCAAAATAACTCATTTTCGGTGAGTGTCGAAAAGCGAGTTTTAAAATCAAGAATCAGATGCTGTGAATAAATTTACTTTCCAAAAATGCACACATTTATATAGTGTATTTTATTAGTTTTGATCAAAACCATTTTTTAAGGATTGCGAGGCTTCGACCTCCATTAAAGTGACTTTATTAGCACTAGGTGTTAAAGCTTAGACATCACTAAAATTGACAAATACATTAGTACAGATGTTTTATATATACAACTTTAATATATTTATTGCTAATCATATGATCATTATAATAAGTCAGATTTTTATTGTCGATGATCCATTTCTTCCATTTAAAAAAACGATATTTCATTAAATCATATTGTCATTTTTTTCTCAGATAAGGGAACGGAGGTTATTATTGACTTGTTTGTTTATTTGCTTACTTCTATAGTTTAAGTAAATGAGTGAATGCAATGATTTATTCTGTTATGGTCAATCAAATGTATATGTCATGTCAATATTAAAATAGTTAAAAGCACTTTCATTTTTGGTATTTATTTTCTAAAGATTGTAGTGGGCACATAATTTATCGATAGGATTATCAGTATTTCTTACCTTAGGCAATTGAAGCCGTCAAATGTCATTTTGTTTTGCCAGAAGGCATGAACTAATTGTGTTTATCTTTCTAAAACAAAGATTTTAGTTTCAATGTCTTGGCAGTAACAGATAGTCGTCATCCCAAAATAAAATGTCAGAATTAACGTCACTTCTTCACAGTATCTTAAGCCATTAAGCAAACATTTAATGATGCCCCACTCTCTCAATATTCGTTCAAAGAAAAATCATTTAAAGGTTGATCATCAAAACGTAATTATGCGTATAAACAACAAAAGAAATCGGTGTTTTCCCGGATGTGTCAGAGCAGAAAAACAGAGCCCACTTTAATATCTCATGTACTACATTTTTTTTTAAACAAAGCCCTTAACATTTCGAAGCATTATGTTGATATTAGGGCAAATATCAATTTATGTGTTGAGCGTTACAAGTCCATGTGGTTATCTTTTTCATAATCAAATTGGACGTTTTAATACCACAAGAAAGTTAATATTTTTCCTCATAACTCCTGTAATTTGTTATTATGTTTCGTTGAATATATATGGTCAAAACAGGGGTAATAGATAAGGGTATTATTGGCCATTATTATACATGTTTATGCCTGTAGCATTAATTTTGCTCTAGGTATGTGAATACCTAACGTCATAAACTTCAACACTATACTTAATTTTGACTATTTTGTTACAAATCAAAGCAAAATCTGACCTTTGACCGATACACAATAATACGTGTAATTTATGTTTGTAATTTAAACATAAGCAGTGTGTGACGTCACTTCTTCAGCTAAATCCATAAACCGTCGTCTTTTGAAATAGACTAAATAAATTAGGTGTAATCAAAGTGATTTTAAATAGGTGAGACTTGCTATAGGTATCACTGACTAAATATTGAGACACGTTAAACGCATTTATCAAGTTCTAAAATAAAATCAACAGTAACAGGTATGAATACCTTTAGTGCCGACAGGCTCGTGATAGAAAGTTCTCTCTAAATGTTAAGATTTTATTGTTCACTTTTTATATTTGTATTTCTTACACATATGAGGTTAATTATACCAGGGCAGAAAAAGAAGAAAAAAAAAAGTCAGATTTTTTTAAAACTTCAAGTTTCTCAGCAATTTATGCTAACTGGGTTAAGAGGTACATGACTTCGAATGCTACTAAAAGTGTTGATCAGAATTATTTTCAATCATGAAAAGAAAACTAGTTTCCATTGCATCCATGGGTCTCGAATCGTAGCTTTGGTGCCGATTTCGGCTTGCAATTCGAAGCAATGGAAGAACTTGGTAGACGCGACATCGTTAAGTGATATATAAAACAATAACATATTGTTTGTATCGGACACAAAATATCAATTTTTACCGTCATAGAGAAATTTACATTTTAATATAAAAACACCCCTATTAGACGGATACAAAGGAACAGACAGGATCTCGGAGTCTAGTTCTCGGTCGATTTTAGCAGGCCAAACAGCTCGAAATTATAACCTTTTCATTTAAGGTAATGGTCTACCATAGGAATATCCATTTAGGCTAAAAATATCAAAATACAGGCTTTGGTGTTTTTAGCTTGCCATACTTGTTGTATATCGGATATCTAAAGTACAATTATCAAAACTAAGTAGAAAATAGATTGCTAAAACAAAATAAGACAAAAGACAAAATTTCAAAGTCATCTCATTTGCATGATTATGGCGGCCATATTGGACTTGGCGGCCATCTTTGATGTTTTTTGGAACGGTCAGTTAAAATATATCCCGGGGTAGTTTCTCAAAAACGAAAGCACCTATGATGCTGAAATTTGGCATGGAAATAGGTTAAGTAATTCAACACACGATAATATAGCCCTTTTTTCAATTTTGTCCTTCATATTTAACATTTGACAATTATTTCCCCAAAATGTGCAAAATATTCTCAAAAAACATACTTTTTTTATGTTTTTCATTCAATATATCAAAATTTGGACACAAGTTTGAAAAAAAGGCTATGTTATCTGTTAGTTATATCCTTAGGTACATTTCTGGTCAAAAAGAAACACAATTTACTTTTTCATGTGGACAGGAGTACCCCGGGATAAAAATCACAAAAAAAATCCAAGATGGCCGCCATTATTATGCAAATGAGATGACCTTGATTTTTTTTTCTTGTTGCAATCTTCTAGTTTGATCAACATATCCAAATACGAAGTTTCTGGGATCAAAAATAAAAAAATTACCATTACCTTAAAAATATAAGATGCTTAAAGGTAATTAGTATATGTTATTCAATTATGAATATTAGGTCTATACTCTGTCAATATTTGAACAAAGATTAATTGTCCGAACATAATAAAATTATAAGTTTTTGTCGAAAAGACGTAAACATTTTTGGAAGGATTCTGCTGCTGCCGACATTTTGGACATGTTCATGGTAAACTGCTATAAGGTTTATATGTAATCCAGTGACTCTACTCTTTATGTATGCCGAAGATTATGATATCACTCTTAAATTGTTCTACTCTGTTGAAGTAAAAAGGGAACCATCTCAATAAATGAGTAAAAAGCTTGAGCCAATGTTCACTCAAGTTGAGCAACAAAGAAAAAATTACTCAACTTGAGTAAACTTTGGCTGACTTTTACTCAATAAGTAGGGTGGTTCCCTTTTTACTAAATTTTTGAAGAGTGACAAACTTGTATTCAACATGACATTCCTTCATCTAACTCATGATAAAGGAACTGTAGCTTTTTCCCACAAGTATATATGGGCATCGTATGATGCAAGATTCCTTTTTTATATGTAACCCAATACACAAAAAGTCCGAAAATTGTCCATTCAATGACGTTGTGCATAAACAGAAGATTCATCTTCAATTTCCCTAGATTTCTGTAGTTTAACCGGCACGGCCAATAATTAACCAAAGGAAACTTTTGTTTGAAAGATGGTTACCATTAGTCATTTCTGACCACTTTGGGTTTGTTTTAATTTATCCTTTAAATATCATTTTTTTTAAATTTGTTTTATGATCTCAAGCACGCGTTTGTAAAGGTACAATGTCTGATACGATAATGAAAACTTAATCAATTAATAAACCCTTCTTTTAATTAACTTTTGAAAATATAATGTTCAGTAAAATACTTAACATACATTAAAAGAGAGAATAAAATACACAGTGATGTCACTGACTAAATGATCATTTTCTTCTTTAAAAAATGTAGCCCTTTTCTTTTTAATCATTAACATTCGATATATAGTTTCACGTTCAAATGTGTCTTTGAAGAATCGCATATAAACTGATGTTTGTAAACAATGGCACATTTACATCTAAACAGAATATACATTTCGTACAAGTAGTCTAGACAGATGCAAGTCATTTGCAGTTGATGATCTTGTAACACATTGTTCTTCAACTTGTAAGATTTAGACAAGAAAATATTATTCCTGCGACCAGGCCGAGCTGTTAGAACACGGGACTCATGATACAAAGGTTCTTGGTTCGAGCTCCAATCGGACTATACGTTTCATCGTTTCTTTGATCATAAAACATGCAATAGCGAATACCTGGTCAATTAATAGAAATGTTGTAATAACCATTAAATGACTTGTTATTCAATTACATAAATGTATACGTCCGTACAGAAGATTTAATTTAATCTTATTAACTGTCATTTCTTATTTATCAACTAACCGTTTTAGTCTGATTATTTTATTTTATTTTTATCTATCAACCATGAAAACATGCGATAGTGAATAATTATTGATAATAAATATTGAGAAAAAAGTCGGCAAGATCAATTAATCATGTTGATACAAATTGCTTATACAAAAAATAAAAATAGTAGATTTGGAAATATTCATTTTGTCAAGGTAGAATCTGTGTTAAATAACCTTTAATGAAATCAGCTATCCGGAAATTATGACATCATCAAGACTCATTTATCATCTCTCTACGAGGCGATCATATAAAGTGTTTATATCCCATTATGGTACTATGTTATGAATAAAGGAGGTATACCCGGCCAACCTCAAATCTCAATGAAAAATGTTTCTTTTAAGCCACTTTTTGTAAATTTCGGTTCATAACACTAACACACCCAAACCCACATTCCTCCCCACAGCCATTTATCTATACACACTCCCATCTGGTTAAAGGTTTCCACACGTTGTTATGGTATTAAAATGACTTCATTAATTGTAAGGGATGAATAGCATTTTGTGTTCATTCCAAAATGTGATTGTAAAACTAACAACAACCGTATGTAAATTACACCTTTCATTTAAACCTTGTTATCGGTTGCTCTTCCTGTCTTATACAGCTTGCCCGCAATTCTTCTAAGAGCCACAAGCTTTTTCCAGGCTACTCGAGCTCCCAATGTAATATTTTAGACATGTTTCCTTCAGATAATTTTTGATTTGGTTGTAACAACTAGAATCCCCAGCTCATACGTCTCCCCATAGTCTCTGCTACCAGACAGTAGGTCTAGTTGCATTCCTTTTCCAACATTTAACATTTTGATGATTAAAATGCCACTTTCTAACTATCTAATCTCACTCACATCTTCTCCAGGTCCCTGTTTAGGCTAGCTAAATGTGCATCAAACGTGTTAGTCTATTGCTTTAAATAGAAGTAATTTCCTCTTTAATGAGTAACATTCATTCAATAATTACCATGTAATTCCCTTAACCACAAAACCATCAAATAACTTCAAACACCCACTCACTTTATGACTAAATATTAGGCTTGATTCAATCGTCACAGGTAATATTGACGAACAGAAACATCAGTCATTTGTACTTGTCTAGTACAGTATACCGCAGAGATATGGCAATACTAAATGTCGCATTGTAATGGTATTACTGAATGTAACAACAGACATGTGTGTTAGTAGGAATTTACAATTGTTACAATGACAGTCAAATACAGGGAAAAGGTATACTTTAGGTCCCATCAAAAACTATACCCTAACCCTAAAAGTAACCCTAACCCTACACCCTAACCCTGACCCTAACCCTAACCCTAACACTAACCCTAAACCCTAACCCTAAAATTATGGATGGGACCTAAAGTACACTTGGTCCAAATACAGTTACCACATCGGTAAATCAATTGTGTAGCGTCGTCTGCTAGGTTTTGAATGCCTGTTTGCAGGGAGAATGTGACCGTCATTGCCTAAAATTAATTCCAGAATATGTAGAAAATAGTATTTTTCCCAAACTTTTGAAGTTAATCCTGCTAATTGGACTGTTATTAAATCATTCATGATGAAAACAACAAATTGTTTGTATCATTCTTAAAGAAAATTAATGACTTTTGAGAACATAAGGTTTCTTGCGAGTGGCACTATTTTCCGAATGGGCATTGGCGCACTCAAAATGAATCATGACTTTGATGCGAGTATCTCGAAAACTTTGTCTTGACCATATATTTGTGTTGTAGAAAAGATATGTCCATTATTTTTCAATCGAGACCAAGCACAAGGTAACCAGTCGCTTTTAAGAAAATGGCGTTTAATCACAGGCCACTTTGCATGTAAAGTCAATGGGGACGTGTTTACCGGTGTGGATCCTGCATACATTAAACAGTAGGCAACGTTTGTGTATCACCCTTTTACAGCAATAATGACCACGAATATTAAAGCGCAAGCAAATCTGTATCATGGTCAACAAGCCAAAGGGTTTTGTTTATGTTTTTTAAAGACGAAAACTTATACGTGTATATACAGGGTGTGCCAATAAAACGCAAGATTTTGTCCGATTTTTTTTCTGAGAGAATTAGGCTGCATAATAAGAACTATTGAACTTTAATGTACACAATCTCATCTTCAAAAAGCGTTTTATTTGGTTAAATGTTAACCTTTGGTTCTTACGTTATGACAACTTCTGTGAAGCCCTTAATATTTGAGTTGGTCCGATTTCATGATCTCAATACCGTAATCAATAACAAAAGTAGGCTGCGTCAAAGGCATTTAAAGCAAAGGAGCATCATTTCCAGATGATAAAATGTTACTTAGTTGAATTGGTGTTAAGTGAGTGCTATACCAAAAGCCAATTGAAAGTATCTAATCAAGCCAAAAAAATGCAGAAAAACTTTTACAATTGTAAAAAATAATAATAAATTTTTTCCCGAAACTGGAATATTAAATTCCGCTTCTGAATGTATGACATAATGTGACCCATGTGACCCAGTGTTTATGTGACCCTTAGTTTCCAAGTTTATTTTGATACGAAGTGTTATTTTTCTTTTTCTCAGAGTTACAGAGTTACAATTGCAACTCAGTACTGCCTTTCAGTCACACATTTTTAAAAATGAATTTGGTTTTACAATAAGGGTTTAAACTACGAAAGCCATTGACTTTTTTGTTTGTTTTAGAGTGATGCTGACTGAAGTATAACAGCTAAAAGTATTTCATTATTGATAATAATTCTTTCTTCAAATTGATCACCTCTTAGGTTTTCAAGTTATTAATGAACATATTGTAAAATGAATTAAATCAGGTTAAAGTTGCATATCACTCTATAGCTCGATTAACAGACGTTATCCGAATTTCACAAATCGGACCAGATTGAAATTTGTGATAGGAATATCCGAATTAGATCAAATAAAAAGCACAATGAAGGGTAGAAGCTCTATTTTAATATCAATGGTATTTTGATGATAAAATTCGCTCGTTTATATATATTTTTGATATTTTTGTTTTCCAATCTTGCGTTTTTATTGGCACACACTGTATTCTTAAAAGTGAAATATGTGATGACTCATCCCGAAAAGGGGGGCTTTGCAACAGAACACTTTTCAAGATACAGGTGAAAATAGGCAGTAAGAAATAAAGAAAATAATAAGAATTTCCAGCAGATTTTCTGTTGTAATATGACCGCCTTGATCAATTTCACAAAGTAAGGTGTAATTTTAAAGCTTAGAAAATGCTGCAAAAAATCAAATGAAAAAAATAAAAATTGATATCATCTTTCGGGGTGAGCCATCACATATGTGTTGCATACATATTTGGGGGGAGAAAACACCTATCTTTTTTGTTTCGGGAAAGAATGCCCCTTTCCATTGCAATCAAACAGAAAAAGTAACATTATTTGACAAAAACAGAAATATATGTGTTTACATTTTATTTCAAATTAATATTGCAATAATAACAATTATGTTTTTATAACGGTAAATATACTATCTGACCAAGTTGGATATTGACATTATATACCAATTGGTGTGATTTGTAATGGTATATAAAAGAAATGATGACTGTTCTTTCATTCTGTCAATAGTAATAGGTTTTCTCCTCGATCTTAAAAGTATCGTACCATTTCCCTCGACTTTATGTCTCCGGAAATAGTATATACTCTGAAGATCACGTTGAGAGAAATAGTATATTCCATACACGTGTCCAAAATTAACTACCCATTTTTAAATGCTTATAACTTTAAAGGCAGGATTCGCATGGCAACTATAGACATATGTATTGATAGAGGAAACTTGTAGAATTAATTTGGTAGCAAACATGATATAATTGCCATTTTTGAAAATCATTTTCAACGTAAATTACGTCAAACGTAAAAAGCCTACTTTCATACTGAGAAGAAAAAAAAATGTGCGAGTCACATGTAGAGGAGGGATCAATGTTTGAAGACAGAAGAATCATTCATGATCATTTTAATTACCAATTCAGCGAAACAGCTTTTACAATGTTAATATAAAGATTTTTGATCGTTGTTTTGTCTTAATAATTACATAATGCTCATTAAAATGTAACTCTCGCATTATGCTCATCTTTAAATGGTACACAACAGCATTACCCCTTATTACACATTCAAAGTTACACTCACAGGGACATATCAAATTACCTCCTTCTTATCCAGATTAAGCTGCTTAGTATTTCAAAATGTGTTCTAGATGACCTCCTTGCAGATTTCAAAAAATTCTTTTATTCTCTCGACAAAGCTCTGGACGTTTGTGCATGCGCCCTTCTTGATCTTCCTGTTTCACTGGTGATGTTCTGATTCAGGTCAGGAATAGTCCAGGGTGTTTGGATGTACTGTCCTTCAGATAACTCAAAAAAGTAATTGAGCGGACTTAAATCATCGGAGTGAAAGGGCCAGGTTTTTTTTTGTCTTGAGCAATATAATTGTTCATGAAAAAGTTAATTAATAAAGCCATTCTAAACCGTTTAGCTGTATGAGGTGTCATGTCATCATGGTGAAGTGGCAGAAGAGTATCAACACTGTATGGTATATTGGCTCAACCACTTTGAACTTTCAGACCTTCTTGCTATCTTAGAAGTTTACTGATTGCATAATGTTTGGTACCAAAAGAATTCTACAAGTTTCCTCTATCAATACATATGTCTATAGTTGCCATGCGAATCCTGGTTTTAAATCTATAAGCATTTAAAAACGGATAGTTAATTTTTGGACACCCTGTATTTTACTCAATAGTAGTTTAAAGATAATCAGGTCAGGATCCTCAACCTTTATGGAGGATGCAACCTAACCGAACATCTGCAATAAAACAGTCATTTTGTTGGAGCTACAACGGGAAGGAAGTATATCTAATATATCTATTTATATCTATAATGATATAATATATATATACACGCTACACAATTCAATTCACCCATTAGGCACCTAGGGACAAAACGATCCATTACACAATCAAGTACTTGAGTGTATAGTCTAGCCTGGAAACCCGGTGTGAAATCTGAGATGACTTCGAAATTAAAAACATTCTTCGATTCAAATGACAATTTTTCCATTGAAGGGTGAAATACTTTAAAACACGTGGTTTGAATACTAATACGTGTTTTTTTTATAATGATACACATTTTTGGTAAACAATATACAAAAGTGCCTTTAAGTAAAAGAAAATAAGTTTATTCAAAACTATAACAATCTTTTAGTTCAAAGGATTTTCCTCTCAAAGTTTGTTTCGATCCTTATGACCTTTATAGTCATTGAAATACAAGCCATACTTCAGACATCCGCGATGAGGTAGCTATTACATATAAGGAATGCCCGGGGGTATTCAGATTTGGGATGGCTGTGGACACGCATCCAAATATTCCACTACCATCCTATAAGTAAACCAAACGAGACCAAACATTGCTACATTACCAAGTATATAAATTGTGCTTCAAAAGTGTATTGTGACGATCGATAGTTAATCCGAAAGAGAATTGGTAGAAAATATGTTGTCATATTATGACCGAAATAAAGGTCTGGATATGAATACGCCAGAACAAGAAAACCCCAACTCCAATAGCTCCCTTCTGTAAAATTTAAATGCATACAAATCTCTGAAAATGCTTTCAAATCACTAAAAAGCATTTCCATGTCTATATCCCAATCAAAGTGTCACATTTGACCATGTAGTTGAATTTTTTAGACATTGTTAGATAATTTTTCTAGTGTATAGTTGCAGCGGGGGGCTCACGGAGTTGGGGTTTTGTTGCACTGGCTGTTTAAATATAGGAACGAAGTACTATAACAATTATCTAACAATGTCTAAAAAGTCGACTACAAGGTCAAATGTGATATTATGATTAGGAACTTGACATGGCAATGCTATTTTAGTGATATGAAAGCACTTCCAGAGATTTGTATGCATTTATAATTTATAAATATTATTAACAGAAGGGAGATATTGGAGTTTGGGTTTTCTTAAACTGGCATGTTCATATACTTTTTTTACCATTTGTAAGATCCAGACAACTGAATGCATATTGACCTCGAGTTTTTAGACATATTATCCATCGGAATAATCCGCTAAAACTCCAATTAGAATAATAAAAAATCAACACTGTGGCAAACATTCCAAATGAAAATTGTTCTCATCGGGGAAATATGAAGCAGTGAGCAAATCTTTTCTTCAAAATAAAATCCACAGTACCTGTCAAGGGCAGATTTCAGATTATAATGAAAAGACCCAGATAATTATGGTATTGCTTCAAAACAACGATTACCAATGAAAGTATGACATGAAAGTCTGAATGAAAATAACTTCAAAATGACGAAGTGTATCTAGGGCTTAAGAACATTTTATTAGACTTAACTTATATCAAGCACATATTTAATAGATAAATCTCCTCAATTGAAATTGATATTATTTCAATTTGACATACGTAGTTTCTGATTTAGAATATTTCTCTTGATAATAATCACAAGCAAAGTAGTAGTTAACAGATAAATATTCACAACTCATTAGATATTGTCGTTATAAGTTTCATCTTATGCTTATGTTAGTTACTGATGTTATTAAACAATATTTTTAATGTGAGATGAATCTCTGGGGTAGAATTCGAATGCTACCTTAGGGGTTAGCAATGGTTTCCATTTTTTATGAAACAAAGTACTTATGTTTTGATGCGTAATTTGAATTAATTAACTGCTTTTGAATTATCAGAACAACTTATGATTTCATACCCATTAGAACATGAAAACAATGTAATATGATTTTTTTTTTCATTTCAAGCCTTTCGTAATTCTACATTATTTTGTTACAGTTGACTTATATCAATTAGTCGTTTTTGCTTTGCTAACATAAGCTTTCAAATTTTCAAAGTTATGGTAAGATATTAAAGGGACTAGCCTAGATTCCAGTTAGAATGGAAAAACTCATGAAAATGCTCTAAATAAAGCTTAAAAGTGTCGTTAAACCAACAAAGTACAAAAATTACACAGAAATGGCTCAAATTGAAAGAGAATTAATTTACAATATATCATTCTGTGATGGTGGTGTGAATATCCTGTGTTTTCTAAATCCTAATAAGAAAGTAAAAGTTCAAACAAAGCTCCTGGAGATAATTCAATATATATTAAAAGAGAAACAATTTCATCAAAAATATTTTTTTTACCCATTACAGGTGTAGAAATAAGATCTTTCTAAAGTTTGAAACTAGAAACACTGTTTTCACAACATTTTTTGCGCCGGCGTCAAAAATTAAAGTTGTTAAAGAATTGCAATTTTTCCAATATTCCTCAAAATCATGGAAAACTACTGGTAGGTTATATTACTATAAACATGTTTTTTTGAGTCATGTAAAATAATATGTAGGTAAACAATTAGTGGGAAGAATCTAGGCCAGTCCCTTTAACTTGATATGTTTTTGCATTTTAGGTTAAAAGCCTTAGTGAATCATGATATCATTACTTTTTGTGTTTGTGATTGAAATAAAACTAGTCAATTTCAAATTGTTCTACTTTGAAACGGGAATAGAAATTACAAAATCATAGTCTTAACTTTATATACAATTCTAAACTTATATCTATATTTTATTTATATTTAATGCAAAATCGTCCTTTTAGGCTAAATAATCATTTGCGGCTAAATACGCTATTTAACTAAGCATGCATTAAAAGCAAGCATACACAAGCACTGTAACTCGGTTGCATCAATGCATATCAATCATAATAACGATCACTCTGTGACTATCATGAAATTTTAATGTATTCGTAGTAATAAATTATAATTACTGAGCTCAAAAAACATAAATGAATTCTTGGACAAGGGAGAATAAATGATCAGTGTTAAAAAGAATTGTCTCAAATACATTTTTAAGCATCGCTTTAGAGGATTGTTTAAATACGTTGCCGAATAATGTTTTTTCTAGGATTGTTTAAAAATTCAAGGCAAAATAACTCCATTTTCGGTGAGTGTCGAAAAGCGAGTTTTAAAGTCAAGAATCAGATGCTGTGAATAGATTTACTTTCAAAAATATACACATTTGTATAGTTTATTTTATAAGTTTTGATCAAAACCATTTTTAAAGGATCGCAAGGCGCTGATCTCCATTAAAGTGACTTTAATAGCACTAGGTGCTAAAGCTGAGATATCACTAAAATTGACAAATACATTAGTACAGAGATGTTTTATGTACAATTTTAATATATTTATTGCTTATCATCTGATCATTATAATCCGTCGGATTTCTGTTGTCGATAATCCATTTCTTGCATTAAAAATTTAATATTTCATTATATCGTATTGTATTTTTTTCTCTGATAAGGGAACGAAGAATATTATTGACTTGTTTGTTTATTTGCTTTCTTCTATAGTTTAAGTAAATGAGTGAATGCAATGATTTATTCTGTTATGGTCAATCAAATGTATATGTCATGTCAATATTAAAATAGTTAAAAGCACTTTCATTGTTGGTATTTATTTTCTAAAGATTGTAGTGGGCACGTTATCTGAATGTATCGTTAGGAATTAAAGTATTTCTTGCCTTATAAGGCAACTGAAGCCATCAAATGTCATTTTATTTTGCCAGAAGGCATGAACTAATTGTGTTTATTTTTCTAAAACAAAGATTTTAGTTTTAATGTCTTGGCAGTAACAGATAGTCGTCATCCCAAAATAAAATGTCAGAATTAACGTCACTTCTTCACAGTATCTTAAGCCATTAAGCAAACATTTAATGATGCCCCACTCTCTCAATATTCTTTTAAAGAAAAATCATTTAAAGGTTGATCATCAAAATGTAATTATGCGTATAAACAATGAAAGAAATCGGTGTTTTCCCGGATGTGTCAGAGCAGAAAAACAGAGCCCACTTTAATATCCCATGTGTGCTATATTTTTTTAAACAAAGCCCTTAACATTTCGAAGCATTATGTTGATATTAGGGCAAATATCAATTTATGTGTTGAGCGTTACAAGTCCATGTGGTTATCTTTTTCATAATCAAATTGGACTATTTAATACCACAAGAAACTTAATATTTTCCTCATAACTCCTGTAATTTGTTATTATGTTTCGTTGAAGATATATGGTCAAAACAGGGGTAATAGATAAGGGTATTATTGGCCATTATTAGACATGTTTATGCCTGTAGCATTAATTTGGCTCTAGGTATGTGAATACCTATTTTGTTACCAATTAAAGCAAAATCTGACCTTTGACCGATACACAATAATACGTGTAATTTATGTTTGTAATTTAAACATATGCAGTGTGTGACGTCACTTCTTCAGCTAAATCCATAAACTTTCGTCTTTTGAAATAAACTAAATAAACTAGGTGTAATCAAAGTGGTTTTAGATAGGTGAGACTTGCTATAGGTATCACTGACTAAATATTGAGACACGTTAAACGCATTTATCAAGTTCTAAAATAAAATCAACAGTAACAGGTATGAATACCTTTAGTGCCGACAGGTCTCGTTCTCTCTAAATGTTAAGATTTTATTGTTCACTTTTTATATTTGTATTTCTTACACATATGAGGTTAATTATACCAGGGCAGAAAAAGAAGAAAAAACTAGGTCCGATTTTTTTAAAACTTCAACTTTCTCAGCAATTAATGCTAATTGGGTTAAGAGGTAAATGAATTCGACTGCTCTTAAAAGTGTTGATCAGAAATATTTTCAATCATGAAAAGAAAACTAGTTTCCATTGCATCAATGGGTCTCGAATCATAGCTTTTGGTGCCGATTTTGGCTTGCAATTTGAAGCAATGGAAGAACTTGGTAGACGTGACATGGTTAAGTGATATATAAAACAATGTCATATTGTTTGTATCGGGCACAAAATATCAATTTTTACCTTCATAGAAGAAATTTACATTTTAATATAAAAACACCCCTATTATACGGATACAAAGGAACAGTCAGTCGGTTTTAGCAGGCCAAACAGCTCAAAATTATAACCTTTTCATTTAAAAATATAAGATGCTTAAAGGTAATTATTATTGGTTATTCAATTATAAATATTAGGTCTATAATCTGTCAATATTTGAACAAAGATTAATTGTCCGAACATAATTAAATTATAAGTTTTTGTCGAAAAGACGTAAACATATTTGGAAGGAATCTGCTGCTGCCGACATTTTGGACATGTTCATGGTAAATTGCTATTCATTTATATGTAATCCAGTGACTCTACTCTTTATGTATGCCGAAGATTATGATATCACTCTTAAAAATTGTTCTACTCTTTTGAAGTAAAAAGGGAACCACCTCAATAAATGAGTAAAAAGCTTGAGCCAAAGTTCACTTAAGTTGAGCAACATGAGAAAAAATTACTCAACTTGAGTAAAATTTTACTCAATTTTTCAGGAGTGACAAACTTGCATTCAACACGACATTCCTTCATCTTACTCATGATAAAGGAACTGTAGTTTTTTTCCCAAAAGTATGAGCATCGTATGATACTAGATTCATTTCATATGTAACCCAATTCACAAAAGGTCTGAAAATTGTCCAGTCAATGACGTTGTGCATAAACAGAAGATTCATCTTCCATTTGCCTAGATTTCTGTAGTTTAGCCGGCAAGTCCAATAATTATCCAAAGGAAACTTTTGCTTGAAAGATGGTTACCATTGGTCATTTCTGACCATTTTGAATTATAGATTAATAACTGCGTATTACTTGACGCGAGTGAAATTGTACAACAATAATGCACCGCGTGCTGAAGTTGAAGTTGTCCGCACTCACGAGGCGCAGCCGAGTGAGTTGGACAACTTCGACTTTAGCACAAGGTGTATTATTTTTGTACAATTTCACGAGCGCCAAGTAAAGAGCAGTTATTAATCTAATTCATACACGACAATTATATGAATAAAATTATTGCAATAAATTTAAACGGCATACCGGTAATTATTTTAAAATGTGTTTGCTATTTCAATAAAAGCATAAAATACAACCATCCATCGTCACATGTTAACCATTGTAATTAAGATTTACCTTTCTTTGACAATGAAACTTGCAATACAAGCGCGAGCATGTTACGCGTACGCGTACATGGAATTGTACAACGCACTACGCGATACGCAGCGTGCAACTAGACGAGATTAATGAATGCGTATAAGTTACCAACTGTCCAATTAGATTTACAATTTCAACGCGTACTTAACGCAGAGTGTATGAATTTGTTTTAATTTATCCTTTTAATATCATTTTTTTTAATGATCTTACGCACGCATTTGTAAAGGTACAATGTCTGATACGATAATGAAAACTTAATTTTTAACTTCTGAAAATATAATGTTCAGTAAAATACTTAACGTACATTAAAAGAGAGTTTAAAATATACAGTGATGTCACCAATCATTTTCTTCTTTAAAAATGTAGCCCCTTTTCTTTTTAATCATTAACATTCGACATATAGTTTTACGTTCAAATGTGTCTTTGAAGAATCGCATATAACGATGGAAAACTGATGTTTGTAAACAATGGCACATTTACATCTAAACAGAATATACATTGCGTACAAGTAGTCTAGACAAATGCAAGTCATTTGTACTTGATGATCTTGTAACACATTGTTCTTCAACTTGCAAGATTTAGACAAGAAAATATTATTCTTGCGACCAGGCCGAGCTGTTAGAACACGGGATTCATGATACAAAGGTTCTTGGTTCGAGCTCCAATCGGACTACGTTTCATCATGTGTTTTTTTATCATAAAACATAGCAATAGTGAATACCCGCTAAATTAATAGAAATGTTATTAATATAACCATATGATTTGTTGTTCAATTAAATAAATGTGTACGTCAGTACAGAAGATTTAATTTAATCTTATTAACTTTCATTTCTTATATATCAACTAACCGTTTTAGTCTGATTATTTATTGTATTTTTATCAACCATGAAATCGTATA
>JXSR01S036020.1:3215-20555 GCA_000969725.1 Ophiothrix spiculata | reverse complement strand
TATAATTAATATGGTCTAACATATATCTTTAATGAACTTCCAGTAGAATCATAATTCACAAGTCCCGAAATCTAGGTGACAAAATTAAATCCAAAACGATCTTTGTGACGAAATCAAACGGCAATCTAAACACATTGGTCCAGCAATTACAGGAAAGCTCTGCTTGGCTTTATAAAATATCTTTAAACTGAATAATACACCACCTGAACCAAAGTTTATACACAAATTCCCCTTTTCACAAAGCACTTAATTAATGTCAAACAAACAAATCTTTTCCTGTTTTGGGAATTTCTCATGATCTCCTGATCCTTTCAACTATTAATTGTTTAATTCGAAATTATCTTAAATTGAAAAATATCATTCAGTCACAAAAAAACAACAACATCCCTATACTGTGCCAATCAAAGATTCCAACATTAAAATATTCTTGATTAAATATTTAATTAATCAAAAACAAAAACAACAACTATTGCAGGGGCACATAAGATTATACTTTATTATTTCTCACCAATAATGCGTAAAAGATATGCTTTTAAGTAACAAAATACTCAGGAAAGGTCCACAGTAAAGTCATATTAAAAGAAGATTAATACGTATCCGAAATTGTGATACCCGTATTAGAATAAGGATATGGAGGAGTATAAGCCCTGTGATACGGCATCAAAGTCGGGCATCAAAGCTAAACATTATCATGCTACGGGCATAATGAATGTTATCTGGTGTTTTTTGCTAGGTAATTTTCAAATTGAATCGAGTTCCGTATATTGCAAATATTTTACTGCCATGAACTTAAGTTGTGACAAAATATATAAAGAGACATCTTAATGTAAATAAAGGCAGGTAATATTTCCATTTAAAATATAGACAACATTTTCTATTTAATCAATAGTAAGTATTTAGGTTAATTATTAAGTTCTTTCTTCATGAAATGAAAAGTCAAATAAAGCTTTCAACATTAGATTTTGGCAATTTTGAAAGTAAAATTATATTTTAAGGTAGGAAATATAAATTAGAATCTCTTTAGTGACGGAGTTATAGATATCTGTTTTCATTGAAATGGGAAGACAACCAATCAAACCCGTGGCGAATTTTCAAAACTGGTCCCTTTACAGAATCCTCCCATTCTTGGAAACGAAATGACAAAATGCTGTAAATTAAAGACAAAGAAATGTACTACCAATTAAGATAATTCCGAGTTTCAAAATGGTACGGAGATATTTTTATACATTTATTTATTCTGAGTACTAATCATTTTGATACACCCTCTATTGAACTGCACTATGGTACCAATAACTCAATTTTTACCAAATGTAGTTTTAGGCCAATTTGGAAATTAACTCTTCAATTGTATTCCAAGATCAAAGTTAATGTAAACTTCGTTTTAAAAATATAAATGAATGTAATTTAAAACTTCAAGTTGATTTGTCTTTTGACAATGCTTACAACAAATAATCTTTTACATGTAATTTGGATTATTATGAGTTAATAGTCACATCCTTTTATGTAGCTATGATTTATTACTAATTGCATATCTTTTGAAATGAAATGCTATATTTTTAATCATCTGTCATGATATATTTTTACCCATCTGTCTTTAATACACGTGCGATATTTTACTGCCAAGTATTTTGCAGACAGCTAGTCTATGGCAAACGGTATACTGCTACTACATTAGTTTCAACTATAATGACAATTATTTACTTTTTGCCTTTCAGATGAAGAAATATCACTGATTTTAAAATTGCAATTTTATCTTTTTGCATGATAGACTGTTTATTTTAACCATGCCTGATGAAAAACAAATCTAAGTGAATTACATCTTAAAATCGTCTAAACAAAGCATTTTGCAACACGTCTACTCAGACAGGGGGTTATTGAATCTTTGAATTTTTTGAGTCGAAGATTTGATCAAAACTGCGTTTAATTATGACACCCTTTTATTGGTAAAATTTTTATTGTATGTAAGTGAGCAAAACATGTAGTGCCCCGGACATTTCTCCATCTCGTTTGTGAAAAAGGACCATACTGTTAAGGCTAAACATCGCTTGATTGTCCGATTCTATACTTCCGTCCAAACCGTTATTGCGAAGAATCAATGGAAATGTTTTTATATGCGGTGCATAGCAATTTTGATCTTACACTTATTTCAAAGCTCGCAATTTTAATGTAATCGCATTTGGCCTCATAGATAAACACCTATGTTGTTTTGAATATTTCTCTAATTGTGTTAAATTATTACCGCCATGGAAATGTTAATTATGGTGACATAATTCTTTTTCAATCATACTTAATTGCTTGCGGCTCATGTAGGTTTTATTAAACCAGTGAATTATTATGAGTGTAACAATATTATCTGAAAAAGTGTTGTTGAGTTCAACATGTTGAGATGTTTTTAATCAGCTAAAACCGATCTCGCTTTGGGACACTAATATTACAAAGTAAGTAGTTATGGAACGGCTTGAAATTTTGCAGCTTGCCACACTTGAGGCAGCTAAATGTCAATGATTCAGCAGTTGATCCGTTGGGAAATTCGTCGTTTTCCGTAGCTTGAAGCAGGGTTTGATTTTTATTATTTCAAGTTTTTTGTCTAAAATGGTTGATTCTATGATATCATAATACTGACTTTCAAACATTATTGTACAACAATCTAGACATCAACGCGTATTTGGTTTTTCAATGTTTCTTTTTCGTCCATAAGTTATGAAACAAACGATGTGTTAGTAGCTTGTTAATGTAATTTGGAAATTTTGACTTTAATTTGCTGAGCTTGACAGGAATTATTCGTAACAGAAAATCAGTACCAGAGAACATGTTCAAATGCATGGACCCATGTAAAATTAGAAATAAAAGAGTTCCATGTCTGTAATTTGTTTTGTCCTGATCTAAATCTGGACTTTTAAGGTAATAACATGCAGCAAGGTTTGAGCTTTTAGAACTCTGTAGGTTTGCCTAACGTACAACTGTTGTTAATTTCTTCTTGTAGTTATAAATAATAGTTAAGTTTCAGCTAAACATCTTTAAGGGCACATTTATTCCCTCATTTTCAGAAATATATTATGTTTTGTAACTCATCAACCGATAATTAAATCCATATAAAAGTATACATTCCTAGATGTGGACTTTCATGTAGAAGATGATGGTTAGGTCTGTATTGGACCAAAATGTAAACCCTTGTTCTTGCAAGGACCACTATATTTGTAAACGAGCTAACTAAATTTAGAAGGAAAAAAATAAAAGTTGGACTTCTTATGCCTTTTAGAATATAAAAACACATGTCCAGGAACGCATTTCTCAAAGTTTTGATTTTTGACTTACTTTTTGAAATATTGCCAACAATAGGTCCAAAAAAAGGCCCAAAATGATTTTTTGTCATTTTAGGCCTATATTATTATTATAACAAAAAATTAAGTCAAAAATAAAAAGAAGTTAGAAATGTGTTCCCAGACATGTGTTTCTTTTTCCTCAAAAATGTCAAACATTTCAACTATAATAATAACAAAATTATGAACACTAAGGCGCTCTCTCCAAAGTAATTCTCCAACTGATTAGTTTTCATATTTATCAATTGACCTTCATAGAACTAAGAACCATTTTTATGTATTTTCAAGACATTTTCAGGGGTATCCCGGTGATAAAATGGAATGACCCAAATGTTAATGTTAATTATATCCATGAAGTAAGTGCCAAGATTAATTTGAGGTATAAATAAAGGTATCACCTGAAATACATTTGGCAACCCGATATTGCTTTCTTGAATTTTTGACATTTTAGGCACTTTCAAGGAATTTTCGGGGTACCCCGGTGATAAAATGGGATGACCCAATATCCGAAAACATGACCTTTTAACAATTTTGCAAAAAACGTATATCACTCTTCCATTCAGATGCTTGCTTGTAATATAATAAATAAGAAAAACAACTGAAATGTTTGTTCTAACATGCTTTAAAATGTCATAACTATCTAATGCATTGGTTGATTGGTCTCTTTTTGGTATCAATTGAAAGAAGAGATCTTCATCTACAAAATATTAATAATACTAATAAGAGCATAAATTTGACGTTCACAGGGGGAGGGGTGCCCCTTTATTTATATGCGTTGTATATGTAAAATGGACAATATATGGTTTTGAGGTGTTTTTAGTATAAAGAAATTAGAATCCGATGATTTTATTTTTTATTATGAGGGGCCAAATGGTATATATTACAACCAAAATAAAACATAAATTCAAAACTGCTGACCAACCGGAAAATGGAACATCCAAATACAATGTTTTTGACCCAAAATATCAACTTGTTGATAATTTTTTTTTTTTCAAAAAATAGAAACACTCTCATTTTATGTTTTAGGTATAATGAAGGTAATTTTATTACCAAGTTGTTAGAATAATATTAGCATGAAATATTGACGCTATAATGAATGACAAATCCATATATTCAAAAACATGCATCTGAATGTGGGGAAAAATTTACAAAACTATGCTGTTTTCGTAATGCCATTTATTAAATATCTAGAAACACTGTGATTTTTTATGCACCCTGTGCATTATGGTTTGCCTAAAGGTAGTCACTGACTTCATATGAAATGAATTTGCTGACCCCCTTCTTCTGAATTCGTGTGGTTTTTAAAAAGATTTACTCTTAAGTGTTATCTATCTATCTATCTATCTATCTATCTATCTAGGCTAATGTTCATCTATCTGTTGAATGAAGCCCTCCTCATAACACTTCCATCCCTGTCTATTTCTTGCTTTCCTTGTCCATGTAGCCGGTCCCATATATCATATCTCCACCTTCTTTTCTATCTTCCTCTTTTTCTCTTGTCATCTCTTGGTTGCCATTCTGTTAGCTTATATGTCCACCTGTTGTCTTCAAATCTTGCAACATGCCCAGCCCATCTCCATTTTGACTGCCTGACTTAGTCAACTATGTCCGTAACCCGAGTTTTATAGTTGTGTGGTTTACCCTGTCTTGAAGTGACAAGTTCATCATTTTTCGTTCCATCGCTCTTTGAGTAGTAATAAGTTTGGGTTCCAGTTCTTTTGTCAACGACCATGTCTCTGAACCATGCGTTATGGTTAATAGTACACACTGATTGAACAGTTTCTTTCTCAGTGACATAGGTATGTTTTTATCGGTCAGCATGTGTTTGTGTCTGCCAAAGTTCATCCATCCCGCCTTAATTCTCAGCAATACTTCTTCTTTCGTGGTGTCTTCCATTTTCAATGTTTGTTCTAGATATTTATATTCTTCAACTCTTTCTAGTGTTCGACCCTCTATTCTGATTTCTTCCATAGTGTCAAAGTTTGCCATGTACTTAGTTTTGTCTTTGTGCATAGTTTAACCAATCAATTTGCTTTCCTTGTTTAAGCTTGCAATCTGGTCCTCCAGATCTGTGATCGATGTTGAATTCAAGGCTACATCGTCAGCAAAACAAAGGTCTGTCATCATTTCCCCATCGATGTTTACTCCCCCATCTAGCTCTGCCCTTTTGAAGACCTCTTCCATTGTTGTTGTAAATATGTTTGGTGATAGAGTATCCCCTTGTCTAACTCCCCCTGTATTAGGATTTCCCTTGAAATGTCATTTTCAATGTGAATTCTTGCTTCGGTGTAGATGTCTTCCAATATTCTTACATAGCCTTCATCATTACTTAAGTGTTAACGTAATGTTAAATAATATATCACTTGCACGAGCAGGCTCAATGATTTCTGGGTGTCATCATTAATGAAAATCTGACGTGGAAAAATCATTTCAACGCCATAACTAAGACAACATCTAGAAATATTGGAATATTGACAAAGCTGAAACATTTTGTACCACAGCATGTTTTATATGATTGTACTGCAATATTATACTCCCTTATATTAATTATGACGTTCGTATTTTGGGAAATGCGTGTTAAACCTACCTAGATAAAATATACAAGCTGCAAAAATTGGCAATGAGGACAATTTCATATGAACATTCATATGCCATACGGGACCATTAATCTATTAGCATAAGATTTTAAATGTATTTGATACCTTTTAAAGTAGATTTGGGAATATTTATGTATAAACATCAAGCTAATCTTCTTCTATTAACATTTTCAGGATATTTCATTAAACATAATCAAGTACATAAATATAGAACAAGAAATGCTCTAGACTATAACATTCATAACGAAAAAAAAAGGCTTTCTCTGATTAGGCTATAAGAGTTGTTAGGCCCAATTAATGACATGCATTACACAAAAACCTTAAAATTTGCAAAAGCATCAAACATTTAAAACTGAATTATTATTAAATTATATACGTATAATTTGTTTTTGCTAAGCTTTGGGCATTTCTTTTCTTTATTTGTTTCCGTTTAGCTTATGTAGTGTATTTTGTTTTTCTTTGTTTTAATTTTGCTGTACGTAAATTAAGATATGGGGATGATCCCTATAGGCCTTTTTGGCCTTTTGATCATTCCCCAATATCACGTTTTGTTTGTTTATCTAATTTAAACGTATTCTATGTGATATAAAAAAGTTGTTTTCTAATCTACACTTGGTCAGACACGTGTACAGAATTATTAAATCTAAAAAATTGTATTTATATTTTCATTTATTAATATGACTCTATTTTAAGATTCCAAACAAGATTTTCGTTATTTTTGTTATTTTCATTTTGAAGAGCACATTGCAAACCTTTAAATATGGTTTATTTTGTTTGATCTGGTTAGTTCAGTTAAAAACTATATCTAGCGATATTATTTGTGTATCAAAGTCTTCGCAATCTAATGCTTAATGTAAAAACTAATATTCTCTATGAGTTTTGACTTTATACATTATTTGAATAACTAAAAAGTCAAACACAATTTCTCTGAAATGAATATCGAAACATCTCATGAGGATATCACGCGTACAGAAGCTTGACAAACATACATATACGATATTTATTGACTAAAAAACCCTTCGGTTTGAATGTGGTAAATCCAAGCATCAACAATTCCTGCCTTAGGCTTTGAATTCACAGACACGTATTCACAAGTGCGACATTTGATTGCAACATAATTTTGTTCTTACTTATTCGCTTTAATATAGAACCTATAATTAAACAGGCTCTTTCTGCAAATGCCATTTTTTCTTATTTTAACAATTGAACCGTATTAAAAAAGATTATCAGGAAAATAAATGTTACAGATTCTACATTTTAATAGGATCAAAATGAAATGAAAGATACGAATTATTGGTATGAATAATGACTTTGTATTTTTAACCTAAGTATGAATCGTAAACATTGATATTTTTGCAATATGTAAAGACACAATATGTTGCGTCAAAATAACTAGCATGTATCCCGGAAATGAAGTTTATCTTGTATGCCGAATCGACCTTTAAAGACCTTTAAATGTTGTTATTGCGATATGCAGGGATCAAGAAAAGTTATTTCACCATGCTTAAGGCTAGATGCAATAAGTAGTGTTTAACATAGATCCCAATGAAGCAAAGAATCTATTATGCCCCCAGGCCTCAACCAAGTCACTTAAAGAATTCAGCTTTCCGAGACCAAAGGCATAAGAGTCAATTCGTTATGTTTATCACACGTGGAACACAAGGTTTAACTGACAGAAAGACTCTAGTAAAGATACTCAAGTACAAATCAGGCAAACCGTAAAAAAAAAAAAAACATTCGACAAATCTTCAGGTCAAACAATTACCCCCTTTTGTACGTGTGTTAGAATTTAAGCTCCTTTAAAAAAAATTAACATTTTATATTGAATTTGAATACGTTTGCCCAACCGCAATACGAAATGTATATTTTTTATGAAGGGTGTTAGATTATGGCATATTAGCTAAAAATCAATCGATGAAAAAGAAAATTCAAATTTTCCAATTAGCGTAAATGACACGTTAACTTTTTATTTTGACTTAACTTTCCCAAAATTTGAGTTGTTGGATTCCTCACTTTTACAATTATTTAATTAGCGACCATAATTGTAGAGCAACAAATTCCCAGCTATGAAATAAAGATTTTGATTGCAATGCGAAATGTTAGCAAATAACTGAAACAGTCCTGTATTGTAATTCATCGAGTCCAATACGAATTTGTCCTCTTTCTAGAGCAATACGCCAGTACAAGAAAACCCCAACTCCAATAACTCCCTTCTGTAAAATATGAATGCATACGAATCTCTGAAAATGCTTTCATATCACTAAAAATTATCATTTCCATGTCAATATCCCATTCATAGGGTAACATTTAACATTGCAGTTGACTTTTAGACATTGTTAGATAATTGTTATATATTTGCAGAGGGGAGCTCATGGAGTTGGGCTTTTTCTTGTACTGGCTGTTTAATATAGCGACTATATACTATGACAATTATCTAACAATGTCTAAAAAAAGTCAACTACAAGGTCAAATGTGACACTTTGATTTGGATATAGCCATTGAAATGCTTTTTAGTGATGTGCAAGTATTTACAGAGATTTGTATGCATTTATATATTATAAGTATAATTTACAAGAGGGTGCTATATTTGGAGTTGGGTTTTTCTTGTACTGGTGTAATCAATTGCAAGTTCTAAATGACGTCAACAGATTACTTCGAAAAGATGGACCCCTTTACGCAGAAACCACGTAATAGCTTAATATTCGGACAATTTGATTTTGTTCAAGTTTTAGGCTGATTGTAATGCCTATTGCAGTGTATTTCCGTAAGACCCTATCCTGGATATCGCGGATATCACATACCTTCCAAAGTTTTGAGTACCCCCGCCCCGGGGTTCAAGTTTTCGATTTGCGAAGATATAATAGATGTAGAATACTTGGTAGAATGCGTAGTATAAACATAAAAAAGAAATGCTCGAACCAAATTAGTTAACAATCAAATCAACTGACATTGGTGAGAATGGTGATGATCAGCGGATTTGAGTAGGCAGATTTTCGCTATCTCACATTTGATGGACGTTGACGTAATAAAACCCAATTGCTAACTAATATTTACCTTCCTCGGCATGTTTTAGGCTGCTATCGTTGTTTGTTCATAAGCACGTTCTCAAGACTGCTCAGCTTAGGTTCCCAATCCGTTTAGTATGCTATATCCGTATATTTATATTGGCTTGTCTAGCCTTACTTATTGAAGTGCGTCTTCAGTTTCAAAGCACTGTATTTAGCAATGGACTATCAATTGATTTGTATACGGCGTATATATTGTATGTATTTGTGTCATTCAGTTATAGAATTACATAACAAAATAGGTTAATATACTTTTCTCGGTTTGGTGTAATTCTAATGTTTCCACTTATTATCTATGTCAAAAAGTATGATTTGTAAAGAACACATATATGGCTAGAAGGAGTCGGGAGTTTGTTTTATATAGCAGTTAGTTGCCAAATCTTTTTCTATAATATTGTAAATAAAATTTGAAGTTGAAGTTGAAGTTGCCTTCGAATCTTCAATTATATTTATATTTTCATTTATTAATATGACTCCATTAAACAAGATTTTCGGTATTTTTGTTACTTTCATTTTTGAAGAGCACATTGCAAACTTTTAAATATGGTTTATTTTATGTGATTTGGTTAGTTAAGTTAAAAACTATATCTAGCGATATCATTTGTGTATCGAAGCCTGTGCAATCTAATGCTTAATGTAAAAACTAATATTATCCATGAATAATGACTTTATACATTATTTGAATAACGAAAAAGTCAAACACAATTTCTCTGAAATGAATATCGAAACATCTCATGAGGATATCATCACGCGTACAGAAGCTTGACAAACATACATACACGATATTTATTGACTAAAAAAACCTTCGGTTTGAATGTGGTAAATCCAAGCATCAACAATTCCTGCCTTAGGCTTTGAATTCACAGACACGTATTCACAAGAGCGACATTTGATTGCAACATAATTTTGTTCTTACTTATTCGCTTTATTATATATAGAACCTATATATAAACAGGCTCTTTCTGCAAATGCCATTTTTTCTTATTTTAACAGTTTAACCGTATTAAAAAAGATTATCAGGAAAATAAATGTTACAGATTCTACATTTTAATAGGATCAAAATGAAATGAAAGATACGAATTATTGGTATGAATAATGACTTTGTATTTTTAACCTAAGTATGAATCGTAAACATTGATATTTTTGCAATATGTAAAGACACAATATGTTGCGTCAAAATAACTAGCATGTATCCCGGAAATGAAGTTTATCTTGTATGCCGAATCGACCTTTAAATGTTGTTATTGCGATATGCAGGGATCAAGAAAAGTTATTTCACCATGCTTAAGGCTAGATGCTATAAGTAGTGTTTAACATAGATCCCAATGAAGCAAAGAATCTATTATGCCCCCAGGCCTCAACCAAGTCACTTAAAGAATTCAGCTTTCCGAGACCAAAGGCATAAGAGTCAATTCGTTATGTTTATCACACGTGGAACACAAGGTTTAACTGACAGAAAGACTCTAGTAAAGATACTCAAGTACAAATCAGGCAAACCGTAAAAAAAAAAAAAACATTCGACAAATCTTCAGGTCAAACAATTACCCCCTTTTGTACGTGTGTTAGAATTTAAGCTCCTTTAAAAAAAATTAACATTTTATATTGAATTTGAATACGTTTGCCCAACCGCAATACGAAATGTATATTTTTTATGAAGGGTGTTAGATTATGGCATATTAGCTAAAAATCAATCGATGAAAAAGAAAATTCAAATTTTCCAATTAGCGTAAATGACACGTTAACTTTTTATTTTGACTTAACTTTCCCAAAATTTGAGTTGTTGGATTCCTCACTTTTACAATTATTTAATTAGCGACCATAATTGTAGAGCAACAAATTCCCAGCTATGAAATAAAGATTTTGATTGCAATGCGAAATGTTAGCAAATAACTGAAACAGTCCTGTATTGTAATTCATCGAGTCCAATACGAATTTGTCCTCTTTCTAGAGCAATACGCCAGTACAAGAAAACCCCAACTCCAATAACTCCCTTCTGTAAAATATGAATGCATACGAATCTCTGAAAATGCTTTCATATCACTAAAAATTATCATTTCCATGTCAATATCCCATTCATAGGGTAACATTTAACATTGCAGTTGACTTTTAGACATTGTTAGATAATTGTTATATATTTGCAGAGGGGAGCTCATGGAGTTGGGTTTTTTCTTGTACTGGCTGTTTAAATATAGCGACTATATACTATGACAATTATCTAGCAATGTCTAAAAAAGTCAACTACAAGGTTAAATGTGACACTATGATTTGGATATAGACATGGAAATGCTTTTTAGTGATGTGCAAGCATTTACAGAGATTTGTATGCATTTATATTTTATAAGTATAATTTACAAGAGGGTGCTATTGGAGGTTTTTTTTTCCTTGTACTGGTGTAATCAATTGCAAGTTCTAAATGACGTCAACAGATTACTTCGAAAAGATGGACCCCTTTACGCAGAAACCACGTAAAAGCTTAATATTCGGACAATTTGATTTTGTTCAAGTTAAGCTGATTGTAATGCCTATTGCAGTGTATTTCCGCAAGGCCCTATCCTGGATATCGCGGATATCACATACCTTCCAAAGTTTTGAGTACCCCCGCCCCGTGGTTCAAGTTTTCGATTTGCGAAGATATAATAGATGTAGAATACTTGGTAGAATGCGTAGTATAAACATAAAAAAGAAATGTTCGAACCAAATTTGTTAACAATCAAATCAACTGACATTGGTAAGAATGGTGATGATCAGCGTATTTGAGTAGGCAGATTTTCGCTACCTCAAATTTGATGGACGTTGGCGTAAAAGAAAGACAATTGCTAACTAATATTAACCTTCCTCGGTATGTTTTAGGCTGCTATCGTTGTTTGTTATAAGCACGTTCTCAAGACTGCTTAGCTTGGGTTTCCAATCCGTTTAGTATGCTATATCCGTAGATTTCTATTGGCTTGTCTAGCCTTACTTATTGAAATGCGTCTTCAGTTTCAAAGCACTGTATTTAGCAATGGACTACCAATTGATTTGTATACGGCATATATATTGTATTCATTTGTGTCATTCAGTTATATAGAATTACATAACAAAATAGGTTAATATACTTTTCTCGGTTTGGTGTAATTCTAATGTATCCACTTATTATCTATGTCAACAAAGTATGATTTGTAAAGAACACATATATGGCTAGAAGGAGTCGGGAGTTTGTTTTATATAGCAGTTAGTTGCCAAATCTTTTCCTATAATATCGTAAATACAATTTGAAGTTGAAGTTGAAGTTGCTTTCGAATCTTCAACTATATTTATATTTTCACTTATTAATATGACTCCATTAAACAAGATTTTCGGTAATTTTGTTACTTTCATTTTTGAAGAGCACATTGCAAACTTTTAAATATGGATTATTTTATGTGAATTAGTTAGTTAAGTTAAAAACTATATCTAGCGATATCATTTGTGTATCGAAGCCTGTGCAATCTAATGCTTAATGTAAAAACTAATATTATCCATGAATAATGACTTTATAAACATTATTTGAATAACGAAAAAGTCAAACACAATTTCTCTGAAATGAATATTGGAACATCTCATGAGGATATCATCACGCGTATAGAATCTTGACATACATACATACACGATATTTATTGACTAAAAAAATCCTTCGGTTGAATGTGGTAAATCCAAGCATCAACAATTCCTACCTTAGGCTTTGAATTCAAAGACACGTATTCACAAGAGCGACATCTGATTGCAACACAATTTTGTTCTTACTTATTCGCTTTATTATATATAGAACCTATATATAAACAGAATCTTTCTGCAAATGCCATTTTTTACTTATTTTGACAGTTTAACCGTATTAAAAAAGATCACCAGGAAAATGAAGGTTAAAAGTTTTACATTTTAATAGGAATGAAACGAGACAAATTATAAGTATGAATAATGACTTTGTATTTTTAACCTAAGTATGGATTGTAAACATTGATATTTTTTGTAATATGTAAAGGAACATTACGTTACGTCAAAATAAATAGCATGTATCCCGAAATGAAGTTTATCTCTTATGCCGAATCGACCTTTAAATGTTGTTATTGCGATATACAGGGATCAAGAAAAGTTATTTCATCATGCCGAAGGCTAGATGCTATAAGTAATGTTTACCACAGATCCGAATGAAGCAAAGAATCTATTATGCCCTCAGGCCTCAACCAAGTCACTTAAAGAATTCAGCTTTCTTAAACCAAAGGCATAAGAGTCAATTCGTTATGTTTATCACATGTGGAACACAAGGTTTAACCGACAGAAAGACTCTAGTAAAGATACTCAAGTACAAATCAGGCAAACCGTAAAAACAAAAACATTCGACAAATCTTCAAGTCAAACAATAACCCCCTGTTGTACGTGTGTTAGAATTTAAGCTCCTTTAAATATATTTTTTCAACATTTTATATTGAATTCTGAATACGTTTGCCCAACCGCAATACAGAAATGTATATTTTTTTATGACGGGTGTTAGATTATGGCATATTAGCTAAAAATGACACGCTAACTTTTTATTTTGACTAAACTTTCCCAAAATTAGAGTTGTTGGATTCCTCAATTTTACTATTATTTAATTAGCGACCATAATTGTAGAGCAAAAAATTCCCAGATTTTGAATGCCTTGCGAAATGTTAGCAAATAACTGAAACAGTCCTGTATTGTAATTCATCGAGTCCACTAGAGCAAGACTGAGTACTGTCATGTTTACAAATTCTTTTACCAATGATTTCACTACCAATTGAATACGCCAGTACAAGAAAACCCCAATTCCAATAACTCCCTTCTGTAAAATATAAATGCATACGAATCTCTGAAAATGCTTTCATATCACTAAAAATGATCATTATCATGTCAATATCCCATTCATAGTGTCACATTTTACATTGCAGTTGACTTTTAGACATTGTTAGATAATTGTTATATATTTGCAGAGGGGAGCTCATGGAGTTGGTTTTTTTCTTGTACTGGCTGTTTAAATATAACGACTATATACTATGACAAATATCTAACAATGTCTAAAAAAAGTCAACTACAAGGTCAAATGTGACACTATGATTTGGATACAGACATGGAAATGCTTTTTAGTGATGTGCACAAGCATTTACAGAGATGTGTATGCATTTATATTTCATTAGTATAATTTACAAGAGGATGCTATTGGAGTTGGGTTTTTTCTTGTACTGGTGTAATCAATTGCAAGTTCTAAATGACGTCAACAGATTACTTCGAAAAGATGGACCCCTTTACGCAGAAACCACGTAATAGCTTAATATTCGGACAATTTGATTTTGTTCAAGTTTTAGGCTGATTGTAATGCCTATTGCAGTGTATTTCCGCAAGAACCTTTCCTGGATATCGCAGATGTCACATACCTTCCAAAGTTTTGAGTACCCCCGACCCGGGTTTCAAGTTTTCGATTTGCGAAGATATAATAGATGTAGAATACTTGGTAGAATGCAGAGTATAAACATAAAAAAGAAATGCTCGAACCAAATTTGTTAACAATCAAATCAACTGACATTGGTGAGAATGGTGATGATCAGCATATTTGAGTAGGCAGATTTTCGCTATCTCAAATTTGATGGACGTTGACGTAATAAAACCCGATTGCTAACTAATATTAACCTTCCTCGGCATGTTTTAGGCTGCTATCGTGGTTTGTTATAAGAACCTTCTCAAGACTGCTCAGCTTAGGTTTCCAATCCGTTTAGTATGCTATATCCGTAGATTTATATTGGCTTGTCTAGCCTTACTTATTGAAATGCGTCTTCAGTTTCAAAGCACTGTATTTAGCAATGGAGTACCAATTGATTTGTATACGGCATATAAAGTGTATGTATTTGTGTCATTCAGTTATATAGAATTACATAACAAAATAGGTTAATATACTTTTCCCGGTTTGGTGTAATTCTAATGTATCCACTAATATGTCAACAAAGTATGATTTGTAAAGAACACATATTTGGTTAGAAAGAGTCGGGAATTCTTTTTATATATTAGTTAGTTGCCAAATCTCTTTCTACTTTTTTGTCCGATACTTTAAAACTGAGGAAATGGTAACAGTTTATACCAGGCCACTTTATACTATTAAGACCGATATAGACGCGTACTAAGATGTTATCCGTCGTTTACTATGTCTATGACTAAACATCATAGACACAGTACCGATGAACATGACTGGAAGGAAGAAATTGCCCATGTGAAAAAAGCCCTTAAGAACTGTGGCTATCGCGAGTGGACTTTTCTCAGAGCTCAATCTAAGGATAAACAACAGACCTTAGCTGCGGAGACTGACACCACCAAGAAATCCTTCTCTGTCACATTACCGTTTGTGGAAGGTGTCTCTGAAAAAGTGAGACGAGCCTTCAATAAAGCTGATGTTGCTACCACCTTTAAACCACTTCGGACTCTAAGACAAACTCTTGTTTCACCAAAGGACAAAACCGTTACTGAAGATCAATCAGGTGTGGTTTACCAACTTAATTGCTAAGACTGTGACGCATCTTATATCGGCGAGTCCGGTCGTAAATTGGGAAAACGGCTTGCGGAACATAAATCCAGTGCGGCAAGTTCAAAATCAGCAGTTAAGAGGACATGTTGTAAGAAGTGGTGGCCACAATATTGATTGGACTGATTGATTGATTGGGTGCTGGAGGCGATATATATCAATACCAAAGGACCGAAAGGACCGAACCTGAACAGAGATAAAGGCCTGGACTTAGACCCGATCTGGGAAACCTTGCTCCAAAAGAGGGGCGGGCGGAACAACATTCTCAAGTTTCTTGACGTCATCGTCATCCTATGACGTGTTCACCAAGAGATAAATTCACAGTGCAAGATCAGCTGACGACGGATGTAGCACATCCGAAAGTACTTCTGAAGGTACGTAATTTATAGTAGAGTATTAACGGTATTATTGTTTGTGATTGTAAACATAAATTTTGCAAAGCTAAAATTATATTTAACCAAACATTGGATATTTTCTTTCTTTCAAATTCAAATTGTATTTTTAATAAATATATTTTCATGACATCTGATGAATATACTTCAATAGTCGATTTTAATCCTTGTCTTACCAACGTATTTTTTTGTAACGTTTGTTATCAAGGTGGGTGGGGGTTACCACCACACCTATGAACTTGAAATTGGAGCGCTAAAAGTTGCTTTGCTTTATACCATTGTATATCACTTCGGCGGAACTCACAATTCATCAATCATAGACATGGTACGGTATCCGAATTCGATTACTCACGCACATTTCGTATCCGAATAGTGATACCCGTATCAGAATAAGGATATAGAGGGGTATCTGAATTCTGATACTCCCGTCGTGGCGCAGAAAACAAATCGATAGCGCAAGCTGGCGAGTACATGTAAAACATCTTTCTAGCATTTATAATAAATGTATCTGTGGAAATGTCATTTCCATCGGTGCAATTCCAGCGGAACAGCTTCGAAACATGTCCTGATAGCTTCTTATCACAGAAGGCAAAACATTTGGCCAATACTTTGATAGAATTTAGATGTTAATGTTATTGACTTTTATACATACCGGTATGGTGCGCGGCGAAGCTGAATATTCATTTCAGCTGATATCCCGTTTCAGCTGTTTTTAATCCAAATTCGGATACGGGTATCCGAATTATGATACGGAGTATCCGAATTCGGATACGTATCCGAATTGTGAGTTCCGCCGAACTGATATGGTAGGTTGCCTCCATCAATTGATACCAAAATCATGACAATCGGCTAAGGCGTTACGTAATTATGACGTCATAAGTACTTCCGAATCGAACAAATCACGATTTTGGGGAAAATGGCCACCAAATCGAAATGTTGCTGTAAAAATTCTAAACATCAGAATTTCGCCGGGTTTTGTGTTTATAAAGAAGGAAAATGGTGTTTCAAATATGTTCTGTAAGTATTAGGTGAATACCATGCAGATATTTTTCAAAATTTTCTCAGGTGGCAAAAACCCCCCTATACCTCCCGACTTTGACAAGGAATCCTGACCCCCCTTAAGGTGGTACCTACGATTTTTCTCCGCTAAATTGACCATAAAGGATGAACTTACAACTACCCAAAAACCTTAGGTCATATTTGTTTGCGTTTTTATGCGACAGGGAATCATCCGCCGGGGGACCCCCCTCCTTGGTAAGACAAGGGTTAACCTATTTTGGTGAGTGTGAAAAAAGGAGACCTAGAATAATTCATTGTTTAAAATCATCCAATTTAAGGCTTGATAATGCCAGTTTAAAGAAACCTGGTTTTCATGTAAACGTTACACCATTATAATATAATTACAAAAATGAAATAAGCATCAAG
>JXSR01S036018.1:8550-25649 GCA_000969725.1 Ophiothrix spiculata | reverse complement strand
AAAATGTTCGTCTTGGACCAGCGATCAAATGTGTCAATGGTGACCCCATCGTCAGACGTTAAACTGGGGGTCAAAGGTCAAATTTTCAACTTTGTTCGATTTTAAAGGTTTGGGTCAAAGGTCAAAAGAAAGGTCAAATTCTCAACTTAGTCCAATTACAAAGGTGGAAGGCGGAGGCATCGTGATCGACACTCTGTGTCGAGAACTGCGCGGCCCGAGAACCGCGTATTCTAGTTATCTCTACAGTTTGGAGATTCCTGATATTTAGTATGTTTTCACCAAGGCAACGAAATATATGACATATATAGGTCCAATAGGTAAACCAAAGATAAATTGAAAATTCAACTGATTTGTAAATCATTTTTGAAATTTTCATAGGCCTTTGATAAACCTAGGAGGCAAAAAATGCAACTGTTCTTACCAACTGAGTATCCCCTGTTTCATACTGATCAACATTATTTTCATCGTTATCAAGATGTTTTTGTGGTATGTAAATGCTAAGGCTAAGCTTGTAAAATGTCTGGTCCCAAACTATCATATTTGAAATTTTAATCTTATTAAACCAGCTTATATTTGAAGGATAAAAAATTCTCTCCATTTATTCAAGGTCTGGTTGTCAGAACAAAACAACTTTCAACATTCAGTCAGGAGAGAAGTAATTGCTGCCTGCAGTATACGGTTTTCATTGAATGCACAGTAAATGTCAAAATATTACTGCTCCATACATCCGACATTCATTCATTTTTCCATACAAGTTAAATCTAATCAAGATTTGGTGATCAATAAAAAGCAACAAGAGCAAATTCTCCGTGGATTTGATTATGATGTATTAGAGATGTTCTTAATCTGATCATTTTGTCGTTTTGATTCCTTCATTTTTGTCTCTGGCTGCCGTGATTCGTCACTCATGCTACACTGACATTTTGTATAATGGTCTAAATCCTGGGGTGGGTGAGGGCAGTCAAATATGAAATGGATACGGGTGTATTAAAGGCCCGCGCTCCGACAGCCTGGGCATTCGTTGAGAGCACAGGCTTAAAAAACGAGGAGTCATTGGGTGAGAACATGACTTTTGGCATTCGGTGAAAGATAAATATACAAATATGAGGGCTCATTAGTCAAAAAATGAGGGGTGAGCATGATTGTTGGCATTCTGTGAGCAAAATATGGCATTAGGTGAGAGATAAATATAAACAATTATGGTGTCCTTGAGTGATCATGCAATTGTAAAAAATTTTATGGGTCTTTGGGTGACAGAAACGCTGAAAAGGGGGTCTCTTGAGCCTCACATACGCGTTGCCTCCAGAATGGGACTGTCCCCTTACCACCGGGTCTAAATCAGATTCCTTGCTCTTGGTTGTTGTGATCAGAGACAAGTGATTAGGTATTGTGAAGATTGCCCGGGGGGGGGGGGGTACTTAGTACAAAAGTGATTACGGGGATGTGCTGCAAACTTGGGCAGCAAAATCAGGCTGTCTGGTGTTTCAATGCGTCCTTGGCCAAAATGGCGCAAATTTTCGCCAAATTAGTGTTAATTTTCGGGGAAAATTTCATTTTTTGTATAAACTCAACTCAAAATTTTGGGAATTTGGTATATAGATGGGTCCCTTTTTCTTAAATATTGGTATATACATGGGTGGTACTTCAAATTTCCCAGCGGCACACCCCTACCAAACCAAAATTGAGTACCCCCCCCCTGGGAAGATTGAGGGCAAGAACGAATCTGAGATGAATTGAATGGAAACTTGGAGACACGCTGAGAAAATTACATTTGATGTAGGTTGACCGTTATAGATTGGGAAGGGAGAACAAGCGATGATTCGCTGCATGATGAATTTTTTGTCACAAGATAAAGGCTCATGCAGTATCAGAGCAACCTGCCAATCAAGGGAATTAAAAGATGCTACTTGTCTACCTACTTATACCGTCTAGCTGGGCACAATATCATCGCCAGGTGGCAATTTTTGCACAATTTGTACCAGTCAAAGCTTTCATCGAGGAAGTTGCATCATCCCATATCTTTCCATGTTGTAATTTAAGATTATGCCTAAAAAGTGACTCTCGAAAGTAAATTCTGTGCACAATTTTACTCTTGACGAATCACTAGTATTACTGACTCTGCCAAATTCCATAACCAATTAATTTCTGCAAGCCAAAATCATGACTAAATTCGGTTGATTCTCTAATCTCGCATTGAGTGATGTTCCTGTAGGAGCTGTTCAATTGTACATCCAGATCCAGATCCAGATAACTTTAATCTGAAATTTAAAAACATCAAAAACAATGTGTTTTTTTCAACTTCCAATATCATCATTTTTAGAATTGGGGTTAGAATATATGATATTACATAGTCTAACCTCAACAGAAATTTAGACCAAGTATACTTTAGGTCCCATGAAAAATTTTAGGGTTAAGGTTTAGGATTATGGTTAGGGTTTGGGTTAGGATATGTTTAGGTTTAGGACTAGTTCATGGTTAGTGAGTTAGGATCGGGTCATAGTTAGTGAGTTAGGGTCAGGTCATGGGTAAAGTTTTTGATTGGACCTAAAGTATACTTTTACCAGTGATTTGAATAAAATGATTTCATTCAGTAACCGGTCTCACAAATTTTGCTCTGATAAATTTGATCACATTTGAATATTTCAACCCCCCTTAACCCTAACTGATCATTTAAATTTTCTCGTTTCTAGCCTATCTACTCGAAAAGGGAAGGGTGGTGAAAAATGTGTGTTTTCACCAGGATTCGAACCAGGGACCTCCCGTTTCCCAAGCTAGTGATACCCGTAGCAAGCCACTGCGGAGACGCTGCCCGGCCAGCGATTTGGTCCCTGCATACAACCCCCATCTGTGACGTATCTGGACTTCTTAAGTGAGATTTAGTGAGATCTGGTTCTGTTAAGGTTATAAACGGAAATTCACTCCTTTTTGAAAAGTACCCTTCATCCGGGCCTTCATCACCAAAAGGATATCTCAATACTTCATCAGGAATAATTTTTCATTCCAATCACAAAATAGCCACCCCTGTTATTGATTTGTAGTTATATGGAACAAGAAGATACTAGGTCAAGCATAAGAGAAACCTGATGAGATAGATAGGCATCTTACTTTGGGCAAGGAGATGACTGTTTCGTCATCTCTAGTGTGCCAGTTTTCTTGTTGTTTTGACCATAAGGCAAGATTTTGTTCGGATTGTAATACCTTGTAATACTTAAGACTTAACAAGACTCGAAAATTTACTAAATGCTGTGAGCAACTGTATTTGACACAGATTTAGGTTGTTTTCATTCATTGAATGACCACTGTATTGTTTCTTACAAAAGAAATGCCTTGTGTCTTCTAGCAAAGCCTAAAACTTGGTCCCACCCTCGGTGTTCATTTCAACTGCTATCTGCTGAGCAGGTTCACCGTTCCGTTTCCTTGGGGTCAGTTAAAATCTCTCATCTGAATGAGAAGCAAGGAATTCAGATAAGAAAATTGGTTCTCATTTTGACCACTTTGTTACATCTGCACGATCGGTGCCATCTTGGATTGTTGCTCATGACGGGTTAGTTATTGTATCTCCAGCATTTATGAATAGGTATTGCAGGATGTCTTTAGCTTAGATCAAGTCGCAAAAGATGTTGCTGGAAATGTGGAAATGGTTTGTACATGAAATGAAAAACGCCTGATTTCTATGCATCAATTCAAGATTTACCAGTCTAGCTATTGGCCCTGTTTCCGTACAAATCTGGAGGTACAATAACTTGGCTCCATGAAGCAATAATCAAGATGGCTGCGAGTTCACCATGTCAAAAAGGTCCATTATGATGATCACTCTTTAACTATATGATAAGGAAGCCCAAATTTTAATAATAGGCATAAATAAAGGCATAAGCTTAGCAAAAAGAATATATCAGGACTTTCCCATCATATCATGGCTTTCTTCCAATGGGATTTTTTGTATGCGTTGCAATGAGAGGGTTTAGTGGTGAAACACTGCAGAATCAGCAGACCTCATTCCAGATTTGCATAAGATACGTTTCATAACTAAACCCTATATTACAACCCGCACAAAAAATCCCATGGGAAGCAATGCATCATGGGAAGGTCCCGATATCTTCTTTTAGACTAGCATATGTATGTAGCTTCCTCCATGGTAGACTGTTGACAATTGACTCTAGAATGTAAATCATCTAATTTGAATTTACATCTCTTGTTTAGCGCACTGTAAGTTTATCTGATCAAAGCAATTTTATAGAAAATCGGTTCAATTCCAATGATAATTGTATGTGAGCCAAGAATAGTATGTTGAAACGGAATCATCACTGCACCAGATAATGCAAACAGAAATGATTGCTTCCTAATGTCTCCCTGACCCACATACAACATTGGATAAATACCATACACAACTCAGCGGAATAACGGCCTAGCCATTATATGTCGCAATGTGAAAGGGATAATGTTTTACTATCATATTGTATTTCACTATCACCATGAGTTGATATCCTGCAATGTGAAATGGAAGTGTTCTGACATACATTCACTGTTTGACCAATTTTATATTTGACACAATTCGTAGAGCTCTCATCTTCCCAAGATTCATAATCTGTAGTGCATTATGATATAGCTTACTAGTATTTAGGAAGCTTATTAGCAACAAGGGTTGGTTAGTTTGTTACTTGTTTTGCCATTTAGAGGTAAAGAAGGACAGTAGGTTTAAGCCACCGTCCGAATTAATCGCTTGACATCGATTGACACAGTAGTCTTTTGTATAATTACAACGCAGGAATGTTGTAAAAGACTAATCAAGAGATCATGTCAATTGATGAAAATCAATAGATTCCCGAATAACCAATACCCTTCCAATGTAGCAAATGTCTTCCTCCCAATGTGGCACGAGTCATCTGAATAGGTGCCCACCATTCAGACCAAAGCTATGAAAAGAAAGAAAAAGACAGTAAAATTAAGTTGAATGTAATTAAATGGCAGTGGTCACATCTGCTTGAAAACGGGATGTTTTTTTGATTGTATTTCTACCGATTGATAATTATCCTATTGCTACTATGCCACCAGTGCTTCAGGGTGTCCAGAAGTCTGTTTCTGTAAAATAGATGCAATCACTAAACTTTCACAAATTTCAAATCACAAAATGTGCGATTGATTAACGTATCACCTCAAAACCAAAGGCGGATGAAGACCAGCATACTCTTCAGATGTTCCTGGCCCTAGCCAATCTCTAAAACTGCACGCATGTGTCAGAGTATGCAGCAAGTTTCAGTGTCTGTCGTGGCTGTCGGACAACAAGAGTGACATCAAAATGGTTTGGAGCGCAGTCTCGATCTTGTTGTATCTTGAAAAATTTGCAGCAAGCATAACAAGCCGATATATCGATTACCTTTTGTTAGTTGCAATGACATTATTTTCAGCAGAATTGAAGTTAGGCGCTGGAGCACAAATAGGCTACAACTTTGTGCGACCGGCCGCAACCTGGCCACAGCCTTTATTTTCTAAGATGGTGGCCATAGGCTTGATAATGTACCTCTAAATGATTCCAAAACATGTAATAAATATTTAAAACTAATCTTGAGGTGAACAATCAAGCCTACGGTCTCCATCTTGGAAAAATAAAAGTTGTGGCCAGGTTGCAGCGGGCCGCATAAAGATATGGCCTAATTGTGCTCCAATGCCTTATTTGTCACGTTAAACTATCATGGAAAGATGCAAATGTGTCGTGCTACATCACTTCAAACTTAAAATACATGGTTGTCTGGTGGAGCAACACTCATTTTACCAAGTCAGCTAATCTAAACAACCTTAACTATCAACTAAAATCATTTAATGTTTTATTCTTTTTCTTTTTCCTTCATTGCAGGATATGATTCTGGAAAACCCGTAATACTGGAATATTAAATATTGGATTTACTTTATCTTGGAATAGTCTATACGACCATTTATTATTCAAGAGAACTACCAACCGATATCACCACTACAGCAATACCTGTGAGTTAAATTGTTTTTCTTTCCATTTCCCCTGCCTAACTGCAGTGTTTTGTTTCTTTCCATTTCCCCTGCCTAACTGCAGTGTTGTGTTTCTTTCCATTTCCCCTGCCTAACTGCAGTGTTGTGTTTCTTTCCATTTCCCCTGCCTAACTGCAGTGTTGTTTTTCTTTCCCTGTGCTCAAGTCAAGTATTCTGTTCAACAAGTATAGACTAGGCCTCTGTCATCTGACCAGGTGTCGCTATTGTAGAGCTCAATATTATTTTCTCTCCTCTACTATCCCCTTAAGCAACATGCTGGCTGATATCAGGCATGCTGCGTTATCTCTATCATGATTCTAGATGATCAATTCAAGAATTAAGTTCTTTTTTGCACAGATTGTGAAGCAACAGATGGGGATAACCAACAGGCCTATGAAAATCAGATTTAACCCTTCCCAGTTCTGAGGTATTTTCCACTATTTGATGTCTAACTCAATTATCTCTAAAAGTGTTTAGTGTATTTCATTCAAACTTCAGAATAACATGGTAAACACAGTAGGCTTTCAAAATGATTTGTTTTTATATGACCTTTGACCTCATTAATCCAATATGGCCGAAAAGTTCAAAACAGCTATCCCGTATGGGATATGGGACTGGACATGAAAGGGTTAAGAAAACATCAAGTAACTGATGGCTAAAGCCTCTCCCTCCCCTATTTGGTCTTCACATTAAAACCATGATCACAGACTGTGTCACTAGATGTCAAAATTATTGGTAGTTTGGAACATAGAAATATAAAAGAGGATATTGAACAGTGGCTGATAGATATCCATAAATTATGACTAGAGAGAACAACCACAACGTTAATAAATGAATAAATAAATACAGGGGATTTATAGTGTGCTATGCCTCCCTGATATGTAATTCCAAGCAGCCTCGGCACACGTTAAAGGTGTTTGCTGACCACTGTGGCCCAAGTACGCTCCATTCCCCACCAATCATCATTTTAGGTTCTGGGGCACTGATCCGTGATCAGCCCACATATGCACCATCGCTGCTTGGATCAGGTCTTCAAGTTTCGTACGGCTTTCCACAAGACAATTAGGAGTTGGTTCTTTGTCCGAGGGAATTTCAAGCACATTTATTTTTTTGGCACCAGCTGGGTTACCTGCTGTACCTTGGAGTGCCTTACTGTTTCAGCTAACTTGAGTTATATGATCATGCCCTTGGAAGTTATGTTTCTGCACCAATTTTTCAATTAAAAGTTACGGTAATTCCCATAGTACTTCTGTTTTGTGTATCTACAGATACAGGTTCGAAGGTGATTTCAAATGAATAAGCCTTGGATAGGTGGTATCGGACACGCAAGGAAAAATGCTGGCTCATTTCTTTTGGAATCATGCTAGTATAACAATAGGTGATAATACATAAGAGGTATTAATAGCAGCCATGATAGGTTACATGTGTGACATACTATTCGCTGTAGAGGTGGTAGAAGTGATTACATGACAAGCCAGGTTTCTACATCAATTGGTCCAAGCTATAACATGCACACAATTACATCAATTTATTTAGCATACTTTTTGTGCAGGGAAGTCAAATTGAGGCCAAGAGCCGCGTGAATATTTTGGGCGGGTTACGGGGTAGCCTGAGAAATTAATCCAATTATATGATTATAACTATGGGGGAGTGGGTTGGTGCAACGGTAGTTCCCTCGCCTTGCACCAATGATGTCCCGGTTTCGAGTCCCGCACCCGGTGCCTTATGTGCAATTGGTTTTCAGTCCGCAGGTTTTTCTCCGGGTACTCCGGTCTTCCTCCTGAATTCAAAACTGAATTTAAAAAACATCTTGGAGCCCTTTTGAAGATAAGCTTCCTTTAGCTTACTTGGTACCAAGTTGGGTTTCCTTGGCGAAAGCCTAAACAAGGTGAACAAGGCAACATCACTTCTACGGCAAATTATAGCTGACTTCTCGGAAGACTGAATGATTTGTCTAATTAAAAAACTGCAGGTTTTATGTTGTAAAAAAGCACAATTTTGATTAGTGTCGGACCGATCTGATCAGATGGATCGAAATTGGACTGATTTAAACTTATCGGATCTGAATCGAAATTACAAACAAATCCATATGCTGCAGATCTCATAAACCGATTCCAAGAACCATAGGAAAAGTGCAAAAAATCAAATTAATTGCATCTTTTAGTACCAATCAAACTTACCAGAACCAACAGGCAACATCAAAATACTGTACATAAACATTGCATATTTTTGCCTGGAATTAAATATGACAATCACATGACATGCAAATGATTGATGGCTTCACCGATATTATGCTAATGTCGTCAATTTATTGTCCATTGGTAATAAACCCTTCGAGAATTGGAATTGGCCGATTTGAGGCTAACAAAGATCGGAATCGGCCGATTCCGATCTTGGGTAGATCAGTCAGACACTAATTTTGATACACTTAATACTCAAAAATTTGATTTAGGAAGATTTTACAGTAAAGTAAAATATTTGTGTTAATAATAAATCTGAAATATATATATACATAAAAGTCCAAAACAATATATGCCCTTGTCGCATATTGCTTGCCATGGGGAATAAAACCTGTCCGTACATGAAAGGAGTCTACGCCCTGTGCAATTTATGAATACAGCCCGTACCCAGCAATATCATGTTATGGAATTTGTTTGCATGATAATAAAATGGACTGTCAGTTCGTGTTGACTTTTATTAGTTGTTTTGATGCACGCAAGATAGATGAAACTACATTTTATGAATTGCTGCCATTTTGAGTATCATTGTGCATTTGTCATTCTGAATAAACATTGTGTCTGATTTTGAAGGGGGGGCAGTTGTTTTTTGGGTTGTTGGTTGAAGGGTTTTTTTGTTGCCCGTAATTGCCAGGCCATTGCCGGTTTGGTTGGCCCCCCCAAATTTTGTTTTCATTTTATTTTGAATTCGGTTTGCCTTGGTTTTTCTTACCTTTTTTTTTCAATCGATTTCAATTTTTACTTTTGATCTTACAATCTGTCAAAAATAGAATTTAGATATGTCAGCTGTCAAAATATACTGCTCTTTGCATGTTGATAAGGACATATTTTACAGTATATGATTTCAAAGCTACATTTTTGTTAATATTTTATACAAAGACATTTCCCTGAGTACTTTATTGTTCGATTTTTTCCAAGATTTGGGGGGAAATTAATTCTCACAAGGACATACAATTTCCTTTAGAGATTTTGCACTCATATTGATTCATTACAGCGACAGGTCAAATAAATAAATAAATACCATGTTAGCTTGCTTGAATGTAAGGTTTTTAAAAAAGGTAGCACAACTTGGTGTATTTTTCCCCATACATGTGTTTTTTGTTTGAAATGTGCCCCTTTACCCGGTATATTCTCATTGACATTGCATTCATGGCTCTAAACATGGTTGGAGATGAATAACTGAAAAACAAGCCCCGAAAACAAGTAGTCATGTGACTTAGTCTGTATATATACAGAGAGGGATGTTGAATCCACGATAAATAAGCCAGTGTGCCACTAGGGTTCATAGGGACATGCCTGGCAGGCCTCCCTAGGTTCGTATTATTAGTCTACCTTATTGATCGAGTTAGAAAGCTTTATTGGCTGGTGCCAGTCATCTTTTTAATTTTAGGTTCTTGGAGGCAAAGGCAATATTAAAGGTAAATTGACAATGGAATGTTACTGGAAAAATGATAACATTTGGGCAATATATTGCATCAAAATGTATTTTTATCATCTAACAGGTAATATCTTTTTTCCCCTTCAGTGAAGATCATAGAAAATATAAATCTACTACATTTTTTTTTTGTCTTGTCAATATGTCTGTTAATATTTTATACTAAAAGATATAATTATCTGTTTGAACAGAGACACTTTCCAAAAATAGCATATTTCTTCATAGTTGGCATTGAATTTGAGTAATGTTATATTAATGGACATCTTATTTATAGAAATTTACTTGAAATTGTCAGTTATTTTTTAATGGTATTGATTTGATACATAAGTTGGTTTTTTTTTCAACCATTGAAACACCAATCACTGCACCAGGAGGAAGTATACAAGACTTGCTAATATGCAATCATGATAAATTATATAATATCATATCTATCGTGTTTTAATAGTTTGGGTTAATGTGCACATTTATTCGGGTTTGTTGCTATAGTTACTGCTCAATTTTACACATATGTTTCTTTCATTTTTACAAATTTATTAAATTGTATGACAATGGAGTGGGTCAAAACATGTTACTTTGATTAATTTGAAAGATATATTCAAAGAAGTCAATTTCATGTTGGAACAAATTTTAGAATAGGCCTATTTGGATTTGATGTAAAATGTTAGTTGGATAGTGCCAGATGATGTCAGTGGTTGGGAAAATGTTAATGGAAGGCCCAGAAAAATATAAATGAAACATGTGGGCCATTTTCAAATTGTAAAAGAAAATTAATGGAATCAAATCGAATCACTTTAATAGAAAGAGGGATGTGCATTCTACTACTGGTTATTGCATTTGCCTTTTATCTTCAGGAAATTATTTATAGTCGGTTGACATTTATTTGAATTATCAATGCAAATACCTTATCAACTGAACTTTGAAGTTAAGATTTGACATAGGTACTGGTTAACATTGCCAATGATCACAGTATTTCACTTTAGCCCATGTCATTCTTTGTCATCAGCAGACCATATCCAAATATATTTGTTCAGTCCACCCTTCCCTCAATCGCACTTGAAAAGATTTTTTGCGCTCCAATGACGCAAAGATGTACTGTGTATTTTTGGACAAACTACGTGACAGTTGCAACGTTACTATAATGACATGGCACGGATTAATCATGACTTAATGACTTCCTTTTACTAATGTTCTTTTATGCTACATTATACCCGGGTTAGGCTGAAACCCAGACCATAGTCATATATTTATGATGAATATCATGAAACCCCCACATGTAATTATTATTAATCATTTTGGATATTTACAGCATAGTATTAGTATAATGTAAAAGATTGATCAAAGTGCTCAATCTCTGAAATGGAGAGTGTTCTAATCAAGTTCTAATATAAGTATAGGTCTTCTGAAACAGAACAACATTTATTACCTTTGGCTTATTCGACTAGCATGTTAACTTAGTTATTAGATAAGCTCTGTTTTGGAATGCCCTTTATTTACTAACGGTACTAACAATTAATTCCATTTGAAATTATTTTAGCTAAGTGCAAACAATATTTGAAGTGCAAGATATAATTGCATGCAGTTTACAGACTTCAAATGATTAATTTTAATTCTCGCTTTAGAAAAGAATACATGATCAAATTAAATGTTGTATTGAACAGAAGAGTTGAAAGCTACATATTTTGGAATTAGAGGATAATCTGGATGCAAAATCTAATCAACTCTGCTGTATGTTATTAATAGTTAAATTTACTAGCTACACTGGGTACCCACCCAAAGCCCCGGGGTCCATAATGTTGTAGACTTCATTTGAGTTTGATATTGATAGATGAGTCCAAGAGAGAGAAAAACATAACAGTTTGAATCACAGAGGTTCCCATGCCTGCGTCTCTGGTTCCCATCATCCATAAAACCTTGTCTATTTAACAGGAATTAAGACGGAGCTGTGAGACGCAGCGAGCCAACCTCCTTAACCTCAACACGGACTCGCATCTCAACCAACTGTGCATCAAATTACATCCAGCCAGGCATCTATCGAAGGGTTGACCCAAGAGATGATATCGTGTGTATCCCATCATGCATTGCTTCCTATGGGAAATTTTGTACAGCAAGTCATGTGAGTAGTTAGTTGTGAAACATACCCAAAATGCATCATTACATCAATTAACTTTGATTCATGGATATTTCATGACTAACTACACACATAATTTCCAATACAAACAATCCCATAGGAAGCAATGCATGATGGGATACATCGATTTCTTCTTTTGGTTGACCCTGCGATGAAAATCCCTGTGTCATGAAAAAAGATGAGGCAGATGAGACAAAGGCAGTTTCCTCCAGGTCAACTTGAATCCTGCTGTCGAAAATTACAAAACATCTCGGGTCTTGAAGTAGGCTGCAAAACCTCAGACTACAAATTGCTGCTTCGGTTGGGGCTGATTCCTGATACTGAATGCATATCATGTTGTGAATTTCTAATCATCATGAAAAGTTGCAAGTCAATTTCTTATATTGTCATGTTTTCATTTTGTTAATTTCAAAAAATAACTCTTATTTCTCCAAGTATCCTAATTTCAAACATAATGTGAATTAAGATGAATGAAACAAGACTATTTTTCCAGTAACATGATAAAATTATTTCCTGATGAAATATCAAGTAAGTCACCATATTTTAGTTGAGAGAACTGTTTTAAAAACTCAATTCATTATATTCGATTTGTTTTATGTATTTTTAAAATTTCTTTATAGATTTGAAAATTCAAAATTTTTCTCAAAAAAATTCATTTTTGCCATCAATCCCATGTTTTTTTATTTTTTTTTTTGAAATCTTCAAGAATAAAGAACTGCTCTGTTCAATCATAATATCAATATATATCTTGAGTTTTATCTAAGAGTTAATCAAGAAAAGGAACGCTTTCAATATAATTTGTTTTAGAATAATAAATTAGAATGGAACTGCTACGGGATGAGAATCAATACATCTTCTTTCAAACTTCTGTATTTGCAGACGATTTTGGCGAAGGATTCTCATCTGTTTACGCTTCCGTCTTGTTTGTTTCTAAAAGCCAAGTAATTGAAGATGATAAGAATCTTACATCGCTCGCATCCTCCACTCACAGATATTTGTTTCTTTTATTAGAAGTGACGAAAGAATATTGTGCAATTTTCTCTCTCTACTGTTTTTATTTTGAGCCCCATGTGATTTCATTTCATTTATTTTGATACGATCAAATATTGCTGGGATTTAGTTGTAGACGAAGTACCCTGGGCTTGCTCAGTATTTCTATCTACCCCACAAAGTAAAAACGCAGTATGTGCATTGTTAAAGCATAGCAGATACTTCCTATTTAACGTTCTATTTCACTTCAATCCAATCCCATGCTAAAAAGTTGTATATGTTTGATACAGTGGATACTGCCTATGAAAAAGAATTCTGCTTATTTCTGCCGAGTTTCTGCAAGAACAATTTTAAGTAACTTCCAATAAATATGTATTGTACCTACTGCGTTTTTACTTTGTTGGGGATTGGAGGGATAACTGTAGAAAATCACTGTCTTATTTGCAAAGTAAATTTCCCACTTGTTTTGAAATAAGGCCAAAAAAAATAAATTGTTTGGTTGTCCTCCACAACTTTTTTTGAGCAAGTGCAGGCGGGCGGATTTTTTTTTTTTTAATTTTTTTTTTCAAAGTCAAAGTTACACCAAATTATGGCCTCTTATAAAGATGCAATTAAGTCTACTGTACCGAAAAATCTCTTTATACAAGTTTAAAAACAGTATTAACATGGAAACAAAATGAAAACAACAACTTAAAAAATACTTTCAAAAAATCAAAATTTTCATAAAAAAAACACCCTTTTTTTGTAAATCTGAAAATTAGACGCGGTATACTTTTGTACAGTAAAAACTTTTTTCCACTTTTGAAAAATAGGGGCGGTCGGTCGAGGACAACAAAACAACTTTTTTTTTTGGCCTAAGGAGTAAACAGTATGACAGATGTACTGGAAAACCAACACTGATGCGTTGTATATTAGTAAAACGTGAGAGAAATCGGGTTATCGGAACACTGTGAAAGTAATGAAAGAGTAGGTTTTACCATAAATTTACCCACTTGAACATGCGTTGTTGTCGTGTGATTGGTTTACAGATTGAGATGAACTAAAATCTTGTATCATTGAATTTGGAATATCATCTATAGTTAATTTTTAAAAGTTGATGTTGAGATTTGCGGAAATGAATATTGTTGATAGTGAAAAATCATCTTTCATAATTTTGTTGGGACAAGATTTTCAGAGAAATAGTGAGCTAAGATTACTGTAAACATAGCATGAAGTGAAAAATTTTATGAAATCTAATGCTTTGCAAAAACACATTTCTGAAATTGTCTTTTATATTACAATGTCTTAAATTGTGAAATCATCCTTGTGAACAGGGAAATCAATGCAATTTGTGAAATAAAGTACCGGCGAAATATTAATCTTGACTTTATTGCTTAGAATTGCAAAAATCTTTCGCATGAAGTTTTATGCATGTTTCACATTGTATTTCAGCAGCATCACGTTTGAATAATTTGATCTATTGAAATTCTGGATGCTATTTAGAATTTTTTATGAATGTATCATATGTATGAGAGCTAAAAAACCCGGGGGGGGGGACGACTCAAATTTGGTTTTGGTAGGGGTGTGCCGCTGGGAAATGTGAAGTACCACCCATGTATATACACATTTTTAAGAAAAAAGGACCCATCCATATACCAAATGCCCAAATTTTTAGTCAAATTTACACAAAAATTGAAATTTTCTGGGAAAATGTACGCTATTTTAGGCTGAATTTTGTTTGAAATTAAGAAAAAAATCCAACATTTGTGCCATTTTGGCGCAAATTTCAGAAAAGTTTGAAAAACAAACCCATCAAAATGCCACATTTTGCAAAGAAAGAGGACCCATTGGCACACCAGACAGTCTGATTTTGCTACCCAAGTTTGCGGCACATCCCCGTAATCAGTTCTGTACTAAGTACCCCTCCCGGGCGAAAAAGTACGCTCATGTGATGGAGTGAACATGAAACATTTTTCAATTGCTATGCATGTAAGCATAAGTTGACAAATTTTGTGTTTTATCATTTCTTGTGTTATTGTTATGCGTGTTGCATTTTAATTTACTCGAAGTTATATAATAGACATATTATAGACATATCTTGAGTTCAATTTCTTCTGGGACAATGAAATATATTAGAATTTGAAGTTCCAGTCTTTATAATGAGATGCATGCATCCAAGTTATGAAGTTGGTAAAATAACAGGAAATCACGTAGAAGAGAATCATGGATTAAGAAGCTCTTTTTTAATCAAGTTTGATTTTATGTCAACACATTTTACCATTTTTTGTGTAGCTAGATTTTTGTAGGAATCTCAAAAATGTGATCACTTGACTTATTCTGTAAAATATTCTATTAGAATTGCGTACTGTAAATGGCAATATTTTCGCGAGCAGAATTTTTTGCGAAACTAGACAATCACGACCTTTTCGCACGTGTTAAATTAGCATTTTAAAGCTTCATTACATAGACCTGCACATATAATTAATACTTTCGCGAGGTGTAATGTTGGCAAAAGATATACAATTTTCGAAAATTAAACCCCCGTTTACAGTATCTAAAGTTTTTTAAAATTTTAAATAGTTTTCTTTTAAATGTTAATTTTCCCGTATCATTTTTATGTAAGCCCTTGGGCATATATATGTAAATCAATGTCCATTTTTAAACATGAAGTATTGGCCTACTCTACACACAACTAGAAACTTCGGGCTTCATCTATAATTCATAGCATGTTTACTAGATCAACATAAGAAACATCCCCGGGTGGGTCTGCCATCATTGACATGAGGGTATCAGGCGTGACCAAGAATTCACGTAAATAGGGTGTTTTTTTAGGATCAGGCACGTTACGTAATGAATAGGTCCTAAAATCTCAAAAAAACAACAAAAAGGGTATATTTTTGAAACTGATGAGTTAAATTTTCAGTAAATTTAGTAAAATTTTAGTAATTTTTGATAATATATGTAAATACTTGTTTAGGGTGCTGTTTGGAAGTCCTTGGTCACGCCTGATACCCCCTTGCAATGATGACAGATCCCCCTGGGGAAACATCCTACATTTAGTAGAGCTCAGAATCCTTCATGAAGTTCATAAGTATGGTAATGTAATGCAAATTGGAAGTTATTTGCAATGCGCAGCTGGCCCCTCGGTTGGTGTCGGTATCTAGGAAGCGTGATGCCAAGCTTGGTATTTGATCTATCTATTTTTACCTTGCTTCGAGATAACCGAGTCAACCTTTGGCATTTTTGACAGACCGGCTACGGCTGTCTCTCGCTGCTTTACTGTGCCAATCACGAAACAAACAACAAAATCTCTCTCCTGGTGGTTATATTCAAGCTAATAGTTTCTTGGAACATCTTAAGATGGCTTACTGTGCTTTAAATTATGTTACACTTGACATGAATTAAAGCGATATCCTATCAGTGTAGACTTTGAAACTGAATTTAAACACTTTTTTTTCAAATTTTATATTTTTGATTGCAGAACTTATTTCTCAATATTTATGTTATTGTTTCTCAATTTTTATGTTACACTTGACATAAATTAAAGCTGTAGCTATCCTATCAGTCTAGCCTTTGAAACTGAAATTGAATTTTTTTTTTTTTTCAAATTTTATACTTTTGATTACAGAACTTATTTCTCAATATTTATGGTCAAATACTTGATTTACTGTATAGCGTTGCTCACAATTTTGGTGATCTGAAAATGATTGTTTTAAATCTTAGAGCGCCGATGGCAACATTTTGATGTTTTCATTGATAGCTACCTTTTGTTAGATTTGATTGTTTCCCTTAGTGACACATTTTTCTGAAGATTTACTATTTGTATACATGATCTACTTGGAGAATTAAGTTTATTTGTGAGAAGCAACTTTTAAAAAATAATTTATTTGTGAGATGCAATAAAAGTTTTGACAAATATGGATGTTTTTGTGATTGGTGATGCATTTAAACTGGACATTTCAAAAATGTTGCTATAAGGCAGCTATTGATGAAATCATACGATTGGTGCATTAAGGGTTAAATTCATATTGTAGCATGTCATATCGAAGGATGTTTTGAGGCTAAGCATATTAAAAATAATCGCAAATTAAACTTGTATTTTTTAAAGAAAATAAAAAGAACATTTTGTGCCCTTTTCATTGTAACTTTAAAAAATGAATGGTCAATTTTCAAAAACAATGTATAATTTTAAAGCTTACATGTAATCAGTATTCTTTTTATTAATTTAAAATATATATTTGTCAAAGGCTGCCAACATGTACCTTTTGATGCGGTGTGGTACAATTGTGCATAATTTTTCCCTACAGGCTTGTCAAATATCACACTCTTCAAA
>JXSR01S036014.1:64040-77904 GCA_000969725.1 Ophiothrix spiculata | reverse complement strand
GTCCATCTAGATGGACCTCACAAGCGAGCGACGTAGGCTCCCGTTGCGAGGTCCATCTGGATGGACTTGACCAGACAGCCATTGCAAAACCTGCAAGCAGAACCTGAGTGTTTCATCTCGTTGATTTCACATGGATTGAGCCATACCTAATTGGAATTAGTCTACCGAAAACAAAACCTCTTAAAAACTAGTGTTACTTGACAAATTATGTGACAAATTATTATTCTTGCATGACAAATTAATTTTTGTGCATGACAAATTATTTTTTTCTTATGACAAACTAATTTTTCAGCATGACTAATTGTCATGAGAAAGTCGTCATACTAGACCGTTTTTCATGACTAATTATAATTCGTTGTATGACGAATTCCACGACAAATTATAGTTTGTCATACTAGACCATTTTCATGACAACTTATTATTTGTCAAATGATGAAACAAAATTTTCAGTGTACTGTGGTTTTTAGGTAACCTACAGAAATCTAGAAAAGATATTGATATGATTGTTACAGCATGTGTAGGTGACATTCTTAGCTATATTTGTTTAATTTTCAAGAAGCTATCTTTAACAGAACAAAAGTTATGATACAACAGGTAGAACTTTTTGAATGACCCTCGTACTATGCCGAACTTATAGTACCTTTCGATATGACGGGGCACATATATGCTTATTACCTTTAATACTGTAATAGCTATATTTTTAATTATATGTCCAAATTAAGAAATGACACTTAATATGTTTTATTATAGGGGATATAAGAACATAGAGTTTATTGCTGGCTTGAATTTAAGAAATAAAATGGATATATAACTTTAAGGGCCGGTTCTGACTCCCCTATCGTATAGAATATTTTGCTTAGAATATTCTATGCTGACGACAAAATGACGTAAAACAGTTGTCAAGGTATCTGCACACCGAGTCTAACGAGTTCAAATTTCGAGCGTATAATCCGATTAACATGAGAATTAAGCTGAATTCATACTCGTGACGCATTGCGTTTTGAAACGCACGGAGCATGTGTACATTGAATTTTCAGCTCAAAACTACTAATCAGCTTTAACTAGGTCAAATGAAGGACATCATAAAGAAGAAGGCTAGTTATTTTCTTTGAAAATCCCTGATAGCAAATGGTCAGTTTTGACAGTCAGGGCATCAAATTATTATTTTTTCCTCAGGAGCAAAATTTTGAAGCTCAGATTTTCCATAATCAGCTCGTATTTATTTGTTTTCTCATGAAGGCACAATTTCCTAAATTTCTTCTGTTGCTTCCTGCGAGCGGTGCTCCCCGCTCCCACACAATTTGCTGTCCTGAGTTTTGTATACGTGCCGCGTAGTTTTTATGTTTTTGATGATAATGAGGGGTTAACTTGTGCCCTTAAAAGGGCACAAGATAACCCCTCATGTTAAGAAATATTTCATGCTTTGTAACCATGACTCAGCAACCGATAAGCATGATAAGTAAATTCATATAAAAGTATACATTTCTAGATGTGGATTTTCATGTACAAGATGATGTTTAGGTCAGTTTTGGACCAAAATGTATGATTTTGGACTAACCCTTGTTCACGGACCACTATATATTTGTAACAACCTAACTAAATTTTGAAAAAATAAAAGTTGGACCTTGAATGAACTCATTTCTCAAATTTTTGATTTTTGACTTACTTTTTGAAAATTAATATTGCCAAAAATAAGTCCAAAATTGGCCAAAATTGATTTATTGTAATTTTGGGAAAAGTTAATTACTGAAGTGTAGAAGTGGAAGTTTTAATATGATAAACTGATGACAAAACCCAGCCCGGGTACCGCGATACAGTCAAACGTTCCAACGCGTGGGAAGTTATAGCATTCGAATGTTGTAGCGATGGTATATATATATATCTTAATATTTAGGCATAGGCCTACTTTGATAAATCATAAGATTAAATGCTGAAGTTCAAGTCATTTCAAATAGGCCTATCACATGTTTTCAACTCATACTTACTAGGAAATTTGTTCAACATACGCAGAAGTGTAATAAGCAAGGAAGGGGACGGGTAAGGAGGGCATGAAATAGTGTGTTGGCCCCATCTTACCCCTCCACCATTCAATGCCATTTAAATCAATAACAGTCAGTGGCGACACCGGGGGGGGGGGAGGACAAGGTGCATTTTGGCGCTCTTTGGCGCATTTTTTTCTCAATTACCCCATTTTTGATCATTTTCTATGTTAAAAAATGTACAAATTTTAGCGCGTTCCGCGCGTAGTTTACTATTAGAGATCAATATTTTATGCCTAAATAGGCATTTTCTAGCTAAAATGAAAAACAAAATTGTCCGAAATATTTTGCGCGCAATGCGCGCGTTATTATTCCCCAAAATCTTTCCCCCCAGAAATTTGTCTTTTCCCGTTTGCCTCCCAGAAATGAGTTGCTGGTGCCGCCGCTGATAACAGTCTTAATTTTTTCATTGGTACTCATGTAATCAAAACATGGTCCATTTTGACGTAACAAAATATATTACCGATAATTACAACCATTTTGACCGAGGACACCGGGGGTACTCGAATTTGAAAGTTACGGTGTGTGCGGCCTCAGAAAAGGGGGTCTTTCGGTGACATGCTAAATAAAAAATGGGTCTTTCGGTGAGGAGCTCTCAAAAAAAGGGGGTCATTTGGTGAGGATAGTAAAAAATAGGGGGTCTGTTTGTGAGGATCTCATTGCACAGGGGGTTCATTAAGTGAGGCGCTCACATTTATCGCAAAACTTTAGGTCTTCGAGTGAGGTGTTTGAACAACTAGGGGTGTGTGTTAATTTGCAAATTTTGACATTTTAATGCGGGGCCCCCTTCAAAATATAGTATCACCAATACAAATCAGGGATATGAAAGAAATTTTGAGAAAAAAGTTTCCGAATTCGAGAGGTTTTAAGTAGCAGACGACGCTTTGCATGTACAAACATACATTATTTTGTACATAAAATCAATTTTAAACTATCCAATATCATTTTTAATAATTAATCATATGTAAAAATTATTGAATGACAAATCATAATAGCATGTTTAAAGGCATAGTTGTAATTTTGGCAGTATTTCCATAGAAAAACAATTATGGCCTTTGCATTGTAAGGGAAGTAATAAAGTGCATAGGAAATAATATCTGATAGCTTGTTCATTTCAAATATGCATATTGTTCTGTTAATGATGACCGTTAATGACCTTACTGTTAATAATGACCATTACGCCTAATGATTTAGATCATGGTGAATGATCAAAACTGAGACAAAAGTTTTCCCCAATCATGGTAAAAAGTCAAAAATGAGACAAAAAATTTTCACAATTTTAGGCCAATGTGTTTCTAATACATTAGATAAGTTTTTTTTATGCTACATATGGTAACTTCTAGTCTTTGTCAAAGACCCGATTTTTGTTAAATCACAAACAACGAGCGCCGAATGATTTTGGTATCATAACATGCATGGGTCCCCGCATGGGCCTATTATGCCGAAGTTAACAGTGTGTATATGTTGGCCTATATCCAAAATGATTGGGTGTATAAAACCTTTGCCGTATTAAAACGTTGTAAACGGAACTATAGCTTTTAAACTATTTGATTTTCTATCTATCTATCTATCTATCTATCTATCTATCTATCTATCTGTTCCTCTGTCTATCTGTGTATCTATCTATCTCTCTATCTATCTATTTATTTATTATTTATTATTATTTATTTATTTCATCATATTTAGGCAGGGTGACCTATTCAACCAAGGTTGTTTTACAGTAGGGCCCTGTAAACGATAACAAAATTGCACAATAAAACAGTAAACAATATACTACAACTTGTAAAATACAATACTCATTTCAGTGACAAGAATTAGAATATAAACATGTATACAGTAAAACAGTTTAGCTAGTAAAAAGCAGCATAGTCAGAATATAAAATAACAAAATCAAACAACCAACAAATAGTACATAATTTACGTGAATAAAATTGAATTTGAAATGCAAGATGACCCGTAAAATATAAAAAGTGTGAAAAAAAATCATATATAGCATATTTACAATTCTCTCCTTAGGCTTGACGTCCAAACACATTCGCTCACCCGAGAGACATTCGCTCGCGATGTTCGCTCCGACTTATTCGGTCAAATTGAGAGGTAATGACACTTACAATGCTTGAACATTGGTTAAAGAGATGTTACCATCAATTTAAATAAAGATAACATCGTTTTAACCAATATTCAAACATAGTAAGCAATGCTTTACCTCTATTTTAGAGATTATTTCAGAGCGAATATCAAGAGCGAATGTCTCTAGGGTGAGCGAATGTCTTTGGACGCCAAGCCTTAGTAAAATTCATTTAGAAAACATATAATCAAAATCATTCTTAAAATGTAAAACGTTAAAAGACATAATTTATATACAATTTCATTTCTCAATAATAAAAATCATTTTGAAAGACATACAAATTTAGATCAACCATAAAAGGTAAAACGTTAAAAGAATAAATGATTTATTTACAACTTCATATCTTTTTTAAAATTGATTTTGAAAGACATAAAATTATTGGATTCTCGAATGTTCCTAGAAATCACATTCCACAGTACCGAGCCTTTAAATTGAAAACAATTTCTACCATAATTATTATTGCACCTTGGTATGTAAAGATCTCCAGCTTCACTTTGTCTTGTATGTACAGAATGAATATTACGAACGTGAGTAAAAAGTTGACATAAGTGTGGGGGTGCCAAATTATTTATAGCTTTGTACATCATACACCCCGTTACAAACGATATACGACTGCGAACGTCCATAAATCCCAGGGAACTCAGCATGTCATTGATGTGTGTACGAAATGGAGCGCCAAGAATGGCATTGCTGTATTTTGCAATTTTTGCAGCTTGTTTAAATTTGTCACTCCGCATTTACTCCAAACAATAGATCTATCTATCTATCTATCTATCCCTCTGTCTATCTGTGTATCTATCTTTCTATCTACCTGTCTATCTTGGTGTTTGTTTGTCTGTCTGACGTTTTATATCAGTGGTTGTACTTGCAATACTTTTTAAGGGGGAATATGCCCTTTTTACTTTGTCGGCTTTAAAATTCTATATCTAGGTTTCAAAATTATTAGTGATAATTCACTTTCTAATTATCTAATACATAATTAGAGCAATAGAGTGTTTCTAAAATATACAAAAACCTAAAAAACAGTGTTTCTAGACAAAATTGCCGATATCTCAAAAGTGAATTTTTGCGACATGTCATCGCATGGCGCAATATTTCTCAAAAACGATTTACCCTAGAGAGATGGGATGAAAAGCAAATTGAAGTCTTGGAGGCATGTTGTTGGTTGTGCGTCTTGCCTATGCAGAAGCTTCCAGAAAACTACACGGAATTACTAAGTACGATCCACAGCATTTTGGATAATAGTCTACTAATTTTCCATAAAGACAATATATTGGGATAATCACTTTGACGAATTAAAAAATGTATTTTATTTTCAAATTTCTATATAGGCCTAAAATAGGCCTATGCCCAAAGGTTATTATATTGCTTTATGTTTGCTACATGATCTTAATTTAATTCTTTAATAAATGTGGCAACTGTTATGTATTGGAAAAGAATATTTGACTCGCCAAAATAGTATTCGATACCGGTTCATAGTTTTTATACGATGTTTAATATTCGATGACGTCAGCATAGAATATTCTAAGCAAAATATTCTATACGATAGGGGAATCAGAACCGGCCCTAAAGCTTACTTCATGTGTTCTTTAAAGGAGCCCTGTCCGATTGGGTCAGTATATTTTCAAACTTTATTAGACTTTGGTCCCATAATATTTCTCATATTTTTCTCATTACCCGTGTGAAATTTTACGGCTGATTCGTGTTGCGTTTCGATGATATAAGTGAAAATGTGTTAAATAATGGCAACCATAAAATTACAGACACAGAGAAGTATAGGCAAGTAGAAAATACAAAATATCGCTCATAAAATCAAGACAATTGAAACATCTTACATTGGGATCTTTCAGATGACAGTGAAAACTAAAATTTGAAAAAATTGGACCATGTACCTTCAATAACTGTTTAATCAATGTAATTAACATCAACACATTGTTTGCATTTAGCTAATTCCATGATCTTGTATCACATACATGAATTTTTCAAGTTCAATTCTGACATAAAAGTAATACGCGAGTTGAAAGTAAACAAATCAAGGTCTCAGGAACTACTTTTGTTTTTTCTACAAAGCAAATAGAACTTATTTTATGACTGGTATAAGTTGGATGTTGCCTTTTATAGTAACATTTTACCCTCAAATTTGCACCAAAAAGTGATTTGGTGCTGAAACAATGAAAAACATCTGAGATTTTTTCTAGTTAGTGTATAAGAAACCTCAGTGTCTGTTCTCTATAGTACAATCATGGTTTAGTAATAAATGTTAATCAATAGCCGAGAAGTGTTTTGTTGGAATTTGTCTTTCAGATGTCACGCCTGTCACAAAAAGTTTTTGCTGTGTTTTATTGAAAGGTCATGTTGGATGAAACTATTACATCTCAAAATCGGTCACGCCTGTCACGATTCTACCCTATATATGTGGTCACGCCTGTCACGTTTTGTCTTTCACTATTTCTAGCTCCGAGAAGTAATTAAACCAAAATTAAAATGAAGAATAACAATAATAATAACATTATTAGCCTTCTCACCAATATATCTGATATAATTGAAGTGTATTATAATTCAGAAGAAAAGTATTTAATTTGAAAAGCATTTGACTTCCTTGCAGAACTTGCATCTGTACAAAAGTAGAGCAACTTTTAGTTTTTTTAGATAAGTATATTTACAGTAAAAGCAATTATGCTATAATTTGCTTTGGATTGGAATTTGCTGGCAAGGAGTAATATACAGGAACCTGATTTGGTTTAGGTTCTGAGGAAAAAGGTGAATGCAAAGTAAGGGTGGACAAGTGTATTTTTTAAGTGCTTGAAGTTAATAAAGTATAAATTTCCAGAAAGGAATTTCCACAAGAAACATGATGATGATGTTGATTTTTGACAGCTTTTGAGAAAATCACAAAAAACAACACATATTTTTTGGCCATTTGTGCTTCAAGACAAGCTAGAAATAACATATAAAAACAAAATATTTGTGAATGGGAATTTTAATTTTGAACACCCATTCAGATGTTGCGTCATTTTTATTTTTAAGGATTTTGACAATTTTTTTTTTAAATTCAATACCAAATAAGGTAAAAATACGACCAAAAATGGAAACAAGTGAATTTTTGACCTTATGGGATATGAAAATCAAAATCTTGGCCAAAATCCTAAAAAATAAAATTGACGCAACATCAGAGTGGGTGTTTTAAATTAAGATTCCCATTTGGAAGTCATTTTTTTAAATGTTATTTTTAGCTTGTCTGGAAGCCCAAATGGCCAAAAAAGTTGTGGTTTTTGGTCAAAAATCAACATCACCATCATGTTCCTTTTGAAAATTTCTTTCTGGTAATGTATACTTTTATTAACTTTAAGCACTTTGTTAAAAAGTTATGGTACAAAATAAATTTGCAAAAATGTAAAATTGAGTGATGTGCTCCCCCTAACTATATCTTGACATTGCTGATTCTTATTTGTTGAAAATAAATTATTAAGAAGTCAGATTTTTTAAACAAAAATATGTATATACAGTTTATTTACGACAGTGAAGGGCAACCTTTTTACTATCGCGGGCCAAAAAAGAGTTCTGACATTTTTCGCAGGCCGCATCCAAAGTACCGTAATAAAAGAGTGTATTGGATCTATGTTGCTACTATCATGATCCCCTTTTTGACGTTAATAAACCCTTTAGCTGCTTTTACGCATTTTAAAAGGTGCATCAATCGACATTTGCACCAAAAATAGTCTCCCTTTTTTTCTGCAAAATTTTACTTTGAATGTCGCTATGTTTGATTCTTCAGAAGGCAAACTGGTACGTCATTTTCAAATTCAAATTTTCCTGGAGTAGTTAGTATCAATTTTCCCTACCTATAGACACTTCTGGTGCAAGTTAGCAATTAGCAAAAACATATTCTGGAAACCCTCAAGGAAGACCTGGGACATTCTCTTTGCTCAGTATGGGAAACGAATTTCCTTACTCACAGCTATATAAATGTATTTTGGTCATATGTTAAAGTATTTGCAAATATTATTTATCTCTTTGTCACTTGATTGCGAAAACCCTCAAATTTTCTCTCCCATTTATGAATGGCTGTTGAAACTGTAATTAATGTGACGATCACCTGAAGAAAAATGTATAGAGCCAGTGAGGGACACCTGAAGAACCATTTCAATAGCTGGAAACCACATTTATGAAAAACTGAAACTGTTTTGCAGATACGACGACTTTCTTGCACTCGCATAGCGAAATCTGAAACACAACAGATTTTATGACGCATAATAGTTGTGTATCATATACATCACCTGGGCAAAAATGCCAGTTGAAATTATTTACCAGCAAATATATTTTATATAGTTTTCATTTTTTTACCAGCAAATATATTGTATATATTTTTCATCATACATACATACTATTCTGCATTATTATCTTTTATTTTAACGTAGAAAATAACCTCCTCATTGCTTTTAGGGAATGTATATAATATTATCTCCTCCAAAGGGAAAACCCCGTGAGTACAAGAATCCTCATTGTGTCTTGCTTGTGCACAATTTATTGTATATATTATTTTGCATAGAAACTATTTGTGTTCTTCTAAAAATTGATAAAATAGCTTAAAATACACCATCATGATATATGTGACCGTCCATCAAAAGAAAATATAGGGCTTACTGATCTTTGATCGCGTTTATCTCAATTATACATTTTACTTCCTGACAACCTTTGATCGAGTGCGGTTCATTGACGTTTTTGGAAATGCGAAGCATAAGCTTTAAGAATGGATTAAAGAAAACACACCAATTGTTATGTATTTATACAGTATAAAAGCAATTTTATTCAACTTTGGAAGAATACCATATTTCTGACAATTGCAGAGATGACAAGTTTATTCCATGCGCAATATGACTTTTTATTTTGCAGCTTCCTTTTCCAAATTGTACACAAACAAGCAAACTAACAATCACACGGTAGCATCCAATTCCTTCATATTTTCCATGGTCATTTTTAAACGTTGCCTTTGCATCCCGGTGTGTAATGAGACTTGAGTGTCTCCCATAACCAGGAGTCCGGGTCTAATTGAACAATATGGAATAAGTTGCAATCAATGATCTATTGATTGCACATGAACAAGTACGTTCTACACAATTGAATAGTAGCTAGGACACTCATTCACACGGACGCTGTATTTCATCACACCGGCTTTGAATTTCTTCGTGCTGGATTTAATATAAAAACACACATGCTATAAATTAATATCTGCTTAAGTATAATAAAATTTAATTAATCGAAAATACGAAAAGTAATTAATACATTTCGGGGCCGAGGACATTGTAATATTTTTCTTTAACTTTAATCCATGAGGGGTTATGAGCTACATAGTTATAGCCGTGACCTCAGGTGACCTTTTGGAACATTGTTTGTAATTTGACCTTGAAATGACATTTTTACTTTGAATGTCATTAACCTTCACCATGGATACTTGATGTTCCAAGTCTAACAATTTAACACCTTTGCTCTTTAAATGAGACGAAGTTAAAAAATGTACCTTTTCATTTGATATAGGCTATGTGGCCTAGATAGTTTTGTCATAACTTCTGCAGAGAATGTCAAAACAATTCGTGTACCAAAATTACATAACAAAACCTTGTAACGTGGGGAAGATGAAAGTTCGTGACGTGGTAGGAGCGGTATAAAAGTAATCATGGTCCCATGGAATCAAAGTCCAACTTCCACATGCTCCATAGACCATAACGGAATAAAGCGTGAAACTAAAGTTGCGTGAGAGTTGTTAGCCTATACCTTACTGCACAACACGAGCAGTAAGATCCGGGGACTACTTTAATTCCTATTACACTGGCTCATTGATACCTTGGACCAAGATTCGTGCAAGTCGGTCATTATTAGACAAGGAACATTATGATCATCCCTAGTGTCGGAAGAAAGAAGACAGAAACCGTTCGGATACACACCATTTGGGATTGTCTGTAAATGCCAATAACTAATAGTCGACTATGATAGAACATTACAGCAATTGAAATGTAAGTGCTATTGCAATTAAAGTAACGATAAATTGCCTCCTACGTAAAAATCAACAATTAGATGAAATCCAGAGGATGAGCACATATTCATGGACCGCCACTAGTTTGCCGATCAAATTGTTAGCCTTTCAAGTTTACGATGGTTAAGAAATGGTTGTCAGCGAGAGTTAGCAGAAAGTTCAAAGAATTAATTTTAGTTGTATAAGTTTGTACATGAACGGTCAATAGTAACTTGAATAGAGTGAACATTTAAGGCTGCAGTCCCTTTTCCCGAGCGAGACGGTGGAATACCGTGTTTATTACAATTTTTGCTTACACATGTCAGAATATCACAATTTTTTGCTTAGAAAAAACAGGATTTTAATATTTTGACCTTATTTTATATGATACATCATTCATTGCTGTCTTCTCTGCCTTTTATATGATATTCTTCGGGGAATTTCCTATATATATAACAAAAATATATAGCAAAAATCCCAATCAATCAGCCAATGCTTAGGTTACATGCAAGAGCTTATAATGAACAATTCATTTTCCAAATCTCGTAAATAATGAGAAAAACTTGGTCCCGATATTTTTGATGTGATCTGTCGGGTATGTGAGGTCGGAACAAGTGTGTAATGCAAATAGAAAATGGGAAGGTGGATTAAAAAACAATAACCATTCTTTCAAACAAAACATGTTTAGGTTTGACTTTTTTTGGGGAAAAATCTGCATATTTTTGACATTTTAAGCAAAAAAGCCTGAAGCGGAACTAGAACCCGATACATTACGCAACCAGATCCCAGAACTTTAGTCAGGTTATTTGGGCAATTTATCCTAATAAATATGAACAGTCGTAATTTCGAAGAGAGCAAGGTCTCAAAATGTATTCTTCTTTTTTTTCTACGTTCTGTCTGTTTCATAGAAAAATTAACCAAACTTTTACCAGGAATTCAAGCAAAACAATCAAATCTTATAATTAACGTGTATGTAGGCAAAAATGTATTCTGTTGATGAAATTCGTTTCGCGTTATGAAATGAAAACTTCATTTAATTTGCCAATATTTACATATTTTTCATTGGCGGATATTCTCAAGATATTTATTCATCCATATGCGATATAACTTAAAATCTTGAGTTGCTTGAATAACATTAAATTTAAAATTGTTGTCTCACGTTTCTTGAATATTCATATTAATCATCGAAATAGAATCACTTTGTGATGTTGGCACGCATAAAAAAGAAAGAAGCAAACGCCATTTTGAGCACTTATTGGGGTGTAACCGGTGTAAAAGTATTCAAGGCCCCCCCCCCTGAATCAAAGTCCGCTCTACTATTCTCCTTAATGCCAATTCAGCGGTAGACCCTTTTTAAAGCACATATATATTTTCCTAGAAGCAAATTACCATGCTTTAACATTTTGGAGATGGTAAATATTGTTGGAAATGTGCAAATTGTGCTTTTACTAAGCATTTTCTTGAATTTAAAAGCCTAAGCAATCTAATTGTTTCACTGTATTTTGAACTTTCTGAATTTTATGATTTACTCCTATGGTATAGAGACTTTGGGACTTCAATAATCATAAATCAGGCATAATTTTTCAGCATGACTAATTGTCATGAGAAAGTCGTCATACTAGACCGTTTTTCATGACTAATAATAATTCGTTGTATGACGAATTCCACGACAAATTATAGTTTGTCATACTAAACCATTTCCATGACAACTTATTATTTGTCAAATGATGAAACAAAATTTTCAGTGTAGCATGCTTATGGCGCCAACAAAGTGGTTGTAAATCCGTGTTGTATTGCTCGTTTTTCTTGAAATACATATTATTTCTACATACACAAGTAAACATTATTTTGTTTATCACTAGATTTTTTTAAACATCAGATTGCTGTCTGACTTACACATAAGTTACTTTTTTGAACACCAAGCAATCATGAACAGTTTTAGAATTTATCAGTTGTAAACATTTGCAATGTAAATCACAAGAATCACGAAAAAAATGTTTATCTTAGGTGAAACCTTTATTTAAGTTCAAATGTAGAACAGCGTGATCCTTGAAAGCAAATTAACGTTTAAAATATAAAAAAGAATATAAAAGATAAAATATTTTCAGCATAGTAGAATGTTAATCCTACGGACCATGGAGGCTATATCATTATCCCGACACAAAGATACTGACATTGGCCGCTATGTGTCTTAACAAGTTTCATGTAAATATTAAAAATGAATGTTCACACTTAATATTCTAAAGAGGGCAGTTTAAGGGCCCTGTCAATCCTTTGTTTTCAAAAATGGTTTTTGCTCTGTAACTCAGCAACGGGTAATTACATTCAAATAAAAGTATATATTTCTAAAAACGGCTTTGCAAACTGAACATGATTGTCAGGTCATTTTTTGACCAAAATGTGCAATGTTAAACCTAGGGTCCAAAAATCATGTTTTTGGGCCCAACATTTTACGGGAAAGCTAATTGAATTTTGCTTTGGTAGTATTTTGAACCATTTTACTTTATAGAATCTAGAAAGCAATATCTAGGAACACATTTCTCAAATTTTTGATTTTTATCTTATTTTTTCAAATATTGCCAAAAATAGGTCAAAATGAGTCACATTTTGCCACAAATGGTGGCAGGAGAGGGATTTTTGACATTTTAGGACAAATTTTTGGCAATAACTTAAAAACTAAAAAAATTAGAAATGCGTTCCTAGATATTGCTTTCTGGGTTCTAACAAGTAAAACAGTGAAAACATGATTTGTTGACCTTTTTTGGACCTTAGGGCCAAAAATTCACATTTTGGTCCAAAAAAGACCTGGCCATCATGTTCAGTTTGCAAAATCACTTCTACTTTTATTTGGATTTAATTATCCGTTGCTGAGTTACAGTGCAAAAACTATGTCTGAAAACGAAGGGTTACCCTTATTAAATGGATTTCAACACGATGGCGTCTACGGAAAAGTTCAAGCAAGGAAAAGGTTGATAGATACGTATAATCTGCTTGGATCTTTATAATGAAATACATTGCACCAATAATGTAAGCTACATGTACATTATATAGTAAAGCTAATATCATAAGTAATATATTCAATACCTGTATTTCGTGCCATTTCCCGACCAGACATTCTCAACCACCTGGTCTATTTATATTTTATTCAATGAAAACTCATATTGACCCATGTTTTGCATCAATTTAAAAATTTCTGCCTGAGGATGTTTTTCTTCAATTATATCTCATAAAAGGAATATCATGAATTGAAACCTGGAATATTGCTTTTATTTGACTTTTTTCATTTTGAGCTGTTTAGATTTCCTCACTCACATAAAAGCTTGTAGACCTTGAATTAACAAGCAGGTTCCAAACACTATTAACTTGACGATTTTGATAATCAGCAAGTGGCTCAACTTCCTGAGTAACTGTCACGTCTATAACATAGTAGATCAGCTGGAGATCATCGAATCACAAGCATACGGTTTATTACAAGTTTTAGATCAAAATGACTACAACACAGAGTAAGGCCCGGTTCAGACTCCGCTATCGTATAGAATATTTTGCTTAGAATATTCTATGCTGACGACAAAATGGCGTAAGTCATCGATAATAATTCGTTGTATGACGAATTCCACGACAAATTATAGTTTGTCATACTAGACCATTTCCATGACAACTTATTATTTGTCAAATGATGAAACAAAA
>JXSR01S036003.1:32211-46483 GCA_000969725.1 Ophiothrix spiculata | reverse complement strand
CATACTTCATGCGAACTGTATAAACTTCAAACGTTTACACTAAAATGGCTTTGTTCATTGCATACGGTTTCTCTACCAGTAACTTCACTGATGATCATTTTACGATTTTATTTCTCTCGTGATCCTATATTTTCTATTTCATTTTGACGTTCTACAAACTGGACCTCATTCATGTTCTTATGTTTTACAGAACTTCCATGTTCTCAATTCCAACAAAGAGTAGTCATTCATCATACATCTTGGACCACATTCAGGCTCTTTTTAAGGGTCGTAAGCCTCATTACCATGACAAAACAGACTTCATATGGTACTACCTTTTACTTCACTCGTTTACACAAAATCTTTCTCCCCTATGTTTTGTTAAAGAGGTAACAACCAACCCCCTAATGTAATATTTTGGTGGGGATTTTGGCGTCCATTTTGAATTTATGCTAATTAGCCTATTTTCCGGTGTCGGATTTTGTCGAATATTTGATATAATGTTCAGTGGGGCCATACAAACAAGTTAAAACAAAACAACCTTCTTTTTGCAATTGTTCCAGGTTCACCATAAGTTTATTGGACTAGTTGGTCAAATTCATTCCAGATCAAAAGTCAATTTTTAGGGCAAATCTTAAAAATTGTGTGAAAAGGTCGTTCCAGGTTATTTCAACGTCACAGTCATAAACCTTTTGACCTTTGTTCGTTTGTTTGATTGTTCATGTACATTTTGGCCTGCTACCAAATGAAATTTTACCCGAACAAAAATAAATGCAGTCTATGATTCCTTGTTAGTGAGTTTTTATTACAAGAATGTTTCTGAAATGCCTTTAGACTTACAATTTTGAGGTTGGGTGCTTCCTTGCTTTTCAGATTCCGATTGAGTCCTAGAGACCAAAATGGTCAAGACAAGCAAAAGAATCATCGTGATCTGAAAGGAGAAAGTAAAATGTATGTAACCATCCTGCGTTATAACGATAGTTGACAGATTAATGAACAAAAAATATGATTATTTGTTCACTGTTTTCGAATTCAAGCTTTGCATTCAAAACTGCTGCATGCAATACCTAAAACTATTGGCGGCGGATGGTGAAAAGTTTAGGGGGGGCTATTTTTTTTAGCAAAAAATTAATGGTCGGAAGAAAATTACGGTGTTTTTTGTAAAAAAATCGGTTAAATCGGCTAATTTCAGCTACAAATTGTTTTAAAAAAATTGAAATTTGTGCAAGAATTCCACTTTTTACTGAAAATTGACATTATTAGTTTGATTTTTCACTTTTAAAATATCAAAACAAAGAGAAAATTTCAATTTCCTCTCATTTCATTCCCCCCCCCCCCCATGTAAAATATAGGCACCGCCTATGCCTAAAACAAGGAACAAAACCGTAATGGGGTCCTTACATTTTGGAACGGTACCCCCAAATGAACTTAGTTTTGCTATAATACTACATGTATTAATACTATGATAGATAGGTATGATCCTCACCTATCTAACGATATCAAATTTCATATCAGGAAAAATAGTAAAAGTCATTTATTTCCTACTGAGGAGCGGATTTGCTGTTAGACTGAGAGCCTCTATTTATTGATAGTCTTCAATCAAGCAAGTAATCAATCAATTTCATTTGTTTCCATCTCACCTCACAAACAATGTTAAGTGATAATAATATTAATAAATAGGTACAATTGTTTATAAGTTAGATGTGGATGCTATCAGAAGCGCAGGGCGTGTGTCAGATAGCACCCATAAAAGATAGTTACAAGAAAAGAAAAAATAATAAGAATTATCATAAACAAATAGGGAACTTTTCTAAAATAATACACAGCTCGTAAACATAATTTTTAAACACAATAAAAAGCTTGATATTGATAGTCAAAAATATGCCTTCAGAGAAGGCGTACCACACGTGTCTTATTCGATTTTAAATAGACGAACCAAATTAGGGTGCTGAACATGAACTCACCCCCCCCCCTAACACACGCACCCCCACACACCCACACACCCACACACCCACACACACACACACACACCCCAACCCCCTCATACCAATCACACAAAGGGGAAAAAACGTGAAAATGTTTGAACCGAACTACAGCTTGTCCCAATATTAATGCAACGAGCAAATAAAAAATATTAAAAAATAGTTGCAAAAAGATTAAATCATAATAATATATGTTTTTCAAAAGTAGAGTAATTACTCTACAACATGCTTTTTGTCCCGTTTCATTTTACTACTCCAGTCCAAAGATATGGAGAATTTAAAAAAGCCCTTTAAATCAACTTTGGTCCGATTTGTAAGTTTAGACTTCCAGCTAAAGAAACGCAAACTTGAAATGAAGATAATTCTGCAAGCAACTGCAGCAAAATCAATCCAAACCAATCTTACCTGACCTGTACCTTACATTAAGTGATATTTCAACTTCAGTTTTAACTTAAAAAGGTCAACATATTCAATCTTCCTGATACTCTCATATTCCTTGACTCTGTTACTTTCGGTGCAAAAATATGGTAGTTTAGGATACAATTACTACCAAAAGAGTCTAAAAACAGGATTCGAATGATAGATGTCAACCAATAATAAGTCTTTAACCGAATCACGAATAAAAACTGAAGGCAAAGGAGTTTAAGACCTAATGATTCTTCTGGCCCGTCAATGGGACGCAACAGGTTGACTAAACTAGACGTAACAACCTGCTTAATATCAGCAGTTCATCATTAAATTGAGTCCTTGTGTCATGAAATGGGTTCAAGGGATGCTTCTCCTAATCATGTGATGATTTTAGCAATTTACATTCAACGTGTGCTCAATGACGACACCAGAGGTGAAACTTTACAGATCAGACCATCAAGAATTTTCTGGTCTTTACAAAATGTGCAATAATTTTCGATTCAGAGATCCAAATTAAGCAAATCAAAAATCCTGTAAAAGCCAATGGTCTACTGTATAATGTTATTGTAACGTTTGCTTACCATTGGGCTCTGTTCTCTCAAAATAAAAGTTCAAAGTTCGTTGCGTTTTTTGTGGGATACCCTGTTAGTGACAAATGAATTATACTGAATAATGAGTTGTTTTTTAGCTTTGATTTGAAGGACGTTAGGGAAACGCTGTTTTTGGATTTTTATAGCCGAAAACATACTCGGCTTCCAAAAAAAAATTTCGCTACCAAACATTTGGCCGTGACGTCAAAATGACGAGTGACTACCCGTTCATACTTTAAGTTCGATGGCAAATATTGGGTGACGTCACAACCAGATGTTTGGTAGGAAAAAAATTGTTTGGAGGCCGAGAATGATTTCGCCTTAAGTCTAGTTTGTTCCAGTTGATCGGGCCCTGGGTTTTGATATTATTCTGTGCCAACTTAGTTTTAGTTGGATCAATGCAAAGGTCACTGGCTTGCCTATTAGTATGGTCATGAATATCAGCTTTGTTGTTTGGTAAATCCGGAGGTAGCAGGTAATGGTGGTAACGGAACATATGCACAGCTAATTGGTAAGTATAATATTATCAAAAACACCAAATTACATAATATAATGGATTTTAAAGGTCTTTTAATAGGGAAATAAATAATGGAGTTGCATATGCTAGCCAAAGTGACTTGGTAAAGTTCTGATTTTTTTCTTTTGTTGTAAAAACAGGGAATTTAAGGGTACGAGGAATCCACATGCTCAGGAAAATGTGAATCCTAACTATTTTTCAATCATGAAAAGACAAATAGTTTCCACTGCCTTTGCAGGGATTCGAACCATGGATTATGGCGGGGGTTAGTCATGCATTATGAAGCGAGGGATCTACCGCTGAGCTATCAAGGCAGCGTTGAGATGGTGAACTAAAATCGAAAACATAAACATTAGAATGCCGTATTTTTCTTTTGTTTACATAAAAATTGCAATTTTTGCCTCATTGGAATGCTCAATTTGTAAGTAAATTATGCGAATGCGTATATCAGACAAAATGTAGATAATGTAGATACTAAAATCAGGCTATTCACAGCTCAAACAGGGCGAACTCAGAGTCATAATTCACGCCCGGTTTTTCGGGCAAAACAACGCGGGTTTGTTACATTATCATTCAAAATCAACACAACACATTTATAAAATATTATTTGTCATTCAATAAAAAGTATCAAGCCTACAATCTTTAAAAATTTGAAAACAGGCGAATCGTTCGAACATCATAAAATTTTAAGGTTTCGGCGAAAAAGGTGTAAAATTTTCGAAGTAGTTTATTGACGTATTTTTGACCTTGATAATGGACGTGAAATCACTACTTAAGTCTCATGTACTAAACTAGAGACTCTATTACATATGTACGCCAAAAATTGTATTATTCTGATATGTGCATGATGGTAAAAAGTTGCAGTAAAGATGCCGTTGGCAAAAATGGCACCCATTTAGGGACTGTAGCCTTAAGTTAGAGTTGATATTGTCTCCCAACACAAGCGTGAAGTAAGATAGGTAAGGAAGAACATAACAGTGTATTGTAGAGTGTATGGAGAGACTTGATACTGAGAAATTGCCTTATTTTCCTAATAATTCCATTATGTTTAGATACTATTTTAGAAATATGGGATGTATGAGCTTTCCAGGTGAGATTGCTATCAATGAGGACCCCAAGAAATTTAGTGGTATCAACCTTTTCAATGTAATTATTGTCTATTTGCAACTTGAAATCAGTGATTGGATTATTGTTATGCTTGTTTTTAAATATCATGAAGTTAGTTTTTTTGATGTTTAGGATACTAGTAGTTTATTTAGTTTAAACCAATTTGAGATTTTATTTAATTCAAAATTAATTAATCTTTCAAGTTGAAGGGGGTATTTATGAGAAAATAAATTGTTTGTATCATTAGCAAAAATGATAAAGTGGGCATTTGTGGAAGAAAGAGGGAGATCATTTATATACAAAAGAAAAAGTAGTGGCCCTAAAATTGACCCCTCTGGGACTCCACAAATAATATCAGTGTGAATAGAAGTGGTGTTGTTGTAGACAACAAATTGTTTCCTACCCGAGAAATAGTTTTTACTCCAAGAGTTAGCAACACCTCTGATACCGTAAGCATTGACTTTATTCAAGAGAATATCATGGTTTAGGGCAGTTATCAAAGGCCTTGCTAAGATCAAGGAATATTCCAAGACTATGGTGTTGGTTTGTTGGTTATCAGGTCTCTAGTTATTTTACATTATAGGTCATTAATGGCCAAAAAGGTAGATCTATTAGGTCTGAATCCATATTGGTGAGGGCTGAAATTTTGTTAAGGGTTATAAAATCGTGGAGTCGATTGTAAACGATTTTTTCAAATATTTTTGATATAGAAGGTAAGGTTGATACGGGTCTATAATTGCTAAAATGTGGTTATCGTTTGATATGAAGACGGGTATAACTTTAGCTATTTTTAATTGTGACGGGACTATTCCTTTAAGTAGAGATTCATTAAATACGTGAGAGATTTGAGTACTGGATTTGAGTTTGTTGGTTATTTTTATTATTTCATCGGGGCTAGTTGGTTTAAGAAAAATGGCGTTTTTTACATTATTTTGTTTCAGTGGCGAAGAGTAGTTAACATCCGGGGGGGGGGGGTTTATCTGCTAATTTGGTTGGAACCTATGGTAGTAAAGAAATTGTTAAAATTATCTGCAATCTCTTTAGGCTCGGTAATTTTGTGGCCGTTTGAATCTATGAAAAAAGTCCGGTAACCTAGATGTTTTGTTTCTACCGAGGAGGTTGTTTAGAGTTTACCAAGTTTCCTTCATGTTTAATCTATTATATTCAATTTAAGTAGTGATATGAATTTTTTATGAGTCCTGAAAATGAAAGGGTTTTTAATGCTCTTTTAGTCCTACTCTAACGCATTTTAGGGATAAAAATGTATTTTGTTGGCCAATGTGGACCCCATTTGGTTTATTTTGGACTTAAAACATGTTAATATCCAAACGTTAAGGAGGTGTGAGTCATTTGGTATCCTTAAAGCCACTTCTCATTGATGATATTGAATATTTAAAAATTTGTTTGTCATTTTACTTAACATCCAAACCATTTTACGCCCTTTGATTGAGAAAAAATGTATCATGGCGGCCAATTTTGAACATTTTTGAACGTTTTAGGTTCCATTTTGGATTTAAAATATGTGAATGACATCATATGAGGACAATATGTTCCTGTTTTAACCAAAAATGTTTCTTTCTATTGATTGTTAGTGAAATTGGGCATTTTAAAGGCTTGTTTTGGTATATTTTTTTTTGAAATAACGTTAATTGGCGGCAATTTTGGCAGCTCTTTTTATCTTAAAACCTGCATGTCGTTATTTCATGACAACTGTATTTGTTGCATCTCCCGCAGCTGTTTCTGGCTGATAAAATATAGCAAAAAGTAGTTTACAAATCAATTAAAAGTGTTTTATGTTGAAAATATGCTGTTTTTCGGCCATTTTGAAAAATAAACACGCCCTCCCCACCCTGGGCAATTTGCAGGCAGCCTGATTTCAAAACCTCAATGCATAAGGATCGCCAAAATACCTGCCTCCGAAAATCCCCCTTGGGCGTGATGGGGAGTGGGAGGGCGGGTCGCATAGCCCATAGCCTAATAGGGGTATTAGCATGTTTAAATTCAATATGTTCTGAGATTCAAAATGGCTGTCAAAATAAGATATTAGGCACTAAAAACGGGTTTGATTTTAAAACTGTATCAAAAACACCAAATTACACAATATAAAGTTGGCAAAAATTGTCACCCTATCATTACAGGCTGTGTCATGGTCCTTCCAGACCAATCCTCAGATGACAACTGATATCATCACACTAGGTAGTAGATTGTTTTTGTTTTGTTTTTGTTTCTTTTCACACTTTATTAATAAATCAATTCAATTATCATCTGAGCCTGAAGGTAATCCTTTTTATGATACAAACACAAATCAAAACACACCATTCAGTCCGGACCCCCCCCCCCCCCCCCCCCCATCAGACTCTGCCATGTGTTCCAAAAATGTTTAGTAAATTCCTAGCTTGTATACCGGGCCTTTGCAAGTCATCATGGTCAGAGCGTATCGCTGTTGTTCGATTGTCGTATAATCCCTTGGTATAACTTCGATCGAGCCGATCATGACTTTTGCGTCTTGCGGAAAGGTACAAAACGTTGGGCTTTTTAGAGCGTGCCTTATTATATGGTTCGAAGTTAACATTTTAAGACTCCTCTTCAAAATACGGTTATTTTGATACGCGAAACTTCTAAGTTTGACATTATTTCCTTTTTTAAACAGAAAAAATATTTTCCAATTATTTAAAGGTATTTGAATAATTATTCTTAAACATTTATAATCTCTAGTAACATCCGATTTAACAATATTGTATATGTTACACTCTAATAAACTTAGATATAAACCCGAGATCTGACCGAAATGAAATATCTCAACGCTTTTGAATAGGAGAAGGTTTTGCCTAGCCCGCAACGGTGTCGTGTCACTGCAAAATGTAGCGTAGAAAATGAGGATCGATAACTGAACTGCACTAATCACTTACAGCAGGTGTCATGTTGTGTCAATGCAAATGAGTGGCATTCACTTTTAATGACAGAATGACAATTCAAAAAATGCATTGTAACTTCCCCGGGCGAAAGTCTGGTTGATAAATATGTCGCCACTGATTTCATGTTAGGTAAAACATGACGATATACGATTTTCAATTATTCTTTTTGATTACTTTTGATTTCCAATAATCGTAAAATTTGCAGGATTTCACATTTTTACTATTTTTACATACATTGTTTGGACTTTGGCCGAAAATAAACTGGACTGTTTCTCTCAACTGTAGTGTGGGAATACATTGACCACCACTACATTATATGGGAAGAAATTATCCCATTGTTACCATCAAAACCAATATTTTATCGATTATTCTGAACATTTGACGATTTTTTTTACTGTTTTTGAAAGTGACTCTAACCCATTTTGTACATTTTAAATCTCAATATAAGCTCCATATTGGACTTGAAACCTTCTAACTCTTATTTTTTAAGAAGTTGTTATCCGTATAACCAGTTTCCATCAATTAGTTTGAACATTTGTTTTTTCGTTGACTAGAGACCTGCTACTAATACAAATACAGTTCAGTGGATTATATTTATAAGTTTTAAACAGGGGCGTCGGAAGGAAAATAAAAGTGGTGCGGTCCTTGGTAAAAGTGGTGCAGTCTATGGCCCTTGGTAATCCAAAATAAGGAAACAACTTACCCCCATACTACAAATATAATTACTTAAAACTAATCTGTATAGTATTATGTTGTGGTTATTTATGGTATAAAAAACGCATCAAATTAAATTAAATTCATCAGTTAAGCTCACATGGCTTATATAGTTCCGACACCCCTGGTTTTAAATACCGCTGTTTACCAGATGCGCCGTTTACATATTTAAGGCTACAGTCCCTAAATGGGTGCCATTTTTGCTAACGGCATCTTTACTGCAACTTTTTACCTACTTACGCATATCAGAATAATACAATTTTGGCGTACATATGTAATAGAGTCTCCAGTTTATACTTTAGACTTTAGTAGTGATTTCACGTCCATTATCAAGGTCAAAATTACATCAATAAACTACTTCGAAAAATTTACACCTTTTTCGCCGAAACCTTAAAATGTTATGATGTTCGAACGATTCGCCTGTTTTCAAATTTTGACATATTGTAGACTTGTTACTTTTTATTGAATTGCAAATAATATTTTATAAATGTGTTGTGTTGATTTTGAATGATAATGTAACAAACCCGCGTTGTTTTGTCCGAAAAACCGGGCGTGAATTATGACTCTGAGTTCGTCCTGTTTGGGTTGTGAATAGCCTGATTTTAGTATCTACATTATCTACATTTTGTCTGATATACGCATTCGCATAATTTACTTACAAATTGAGCATTCCAATGAGGCAAAAATTGCAATTTTTATGTAAACAAAAGAAAATACGGCATTCTAATGTTTATGTTTTAGATGTTAGTTCACCATCTCAACGCTGCCTTGATAGCTCAGCGGTAGATCTCTCGCTTCGCAATGCATGACTTACCCCCGCCATAATCCATGGTTCGAGTCCCTGCAAAGGCAGTGGAAACTATTTGTCTTTTCATGATTGAAAAAAAGTTAGGATTCACATTTTCCTGAGCATGTGGATTCCTCGTACCCTTAACGGGCGTTTATATAAATCAGTCTTTAACTAAACGAATTTTATCAGTTTTATATAAACGTCGTTCGAGAATACGGCCCTGCGTGTTTGCGCAAAATTATATAATTATTCAATACACATTCAATACACTGTGTCAACTAAGGCAAAAAAAAAAGAACTCTCTCTCAGCTTCCTTAGGCCAAAAACCCTAAGCGCTAGGCGTTTTTTTTTCTTTTTGTCAAAAAGGCTATGCACTACGCGGAAATCTTTTTTATTACGTTTTAAGGTCAGAATTTCTTTTTTGCGGCCGCATTTTCCCTTTTATTTAATCTCTCAATGTAAGATTTTTTTTTGTTTTAACCCTATGCGCACGTGAAGCTGAGACAGAGTTCTTTTTGTTTTGGCCTAATGGACAGTAACAGAATTCAATATACAATTCATAAAATGATACCAACTTGTGTAACGTAAAAGAGTTCAGACTGTAGCAACTTTCTTCTACATCAAAATTGGACACCAAGAGACTGAAGAATGCTCGGTCCAATTTAATGAATTAAAATTTTTATGAAAGTTGATCATATTCAACAGTTATAACTGATTAACATAAACAAATTTCCTGAAAAGAAATAATTCGTTGATAACATTTCATTTAGACTCAACTTGTATATTATATCATTATTGTTTTCAATGAAATACGATACTATACATGTATAAGCAATAACTAAAATGCACACAATGATGGAGCAGATACAACAAAAGACAAAGCTAAAGAAACGTTGTATATACCACCTTGCAAGAAATAAAGTAAAAAGCGTTAACACTCGCACACATGTCTCATATTTTGATACAGACCTGTTGAAATAAAAACAACTCCAAACTTTTATTAATTTTCTAGTGTACGATGCGTATATCTCCATTTCTATATCAAAACAAAAATCGTAATTACAGAAGCAAAAACATACAAACCAAATAAACTAAATAAATAAACACTATTCCAAAAGAAAATTCTTTTTAAGGTTACGAAACAACTGTTACAATTAAGTAGTTTGTTAAAATAATATACTTCCCATAGTAAGTTCAAGTACATTTTTAAAAGATCTAAAATTAAAATTACATACCTCTAGTTGACAACTGCATGTAGCGAAATTTTCGAGGAGTGTAATTTAAAAGAACAACTTGGTTAGTCTTATATCATTTTTTGTAAAATATTGGTTATCAAACCAGATGTTCTCTAACTCAGGTTTTATCAAGTCTGTGTTATCTGACTAGTTTATGCTAAGCATGTGCAATAGATTTGTGTTCTTTCTTTATTTTCATTGGTTCATTTTAGCGATAAGATGAACGCGTGACACAAAAGTGATGTGAAAACTTAAATTTGTTAGCTCATTTCATCATTCAACAACTAAAGCATCCTACATGTACTGGTCCTTTGATGAGCATTCATTATAATGAATAGGGGAGGGTTGGGCGAGTTGGTTTTGGAGGGGTTAAGGTCTAGAATATTTTCTTGTTAACATAAGATAAATATGTACCCAAGCTATGTTTTACGTTAATACTAAATCTCTGCAGCTTATCGTATTTAAATAATTAGAAAAATAAAACAAAACGTCAAAATGGTCAACTCGCCCCGCTAAACGTGGCGAGTTAGCCAACCCAGTGGGGTGAGTTGGCCCCATTTACAAAAAAATAGACACACTCATTTTACCGTGAAACCTTTCTTACATACGTTAATTCTAAGTGAAGCAGATGAGTGTGCCGCATAAAAATATATCTTTAAAGGATGAATTACCATAATAAATTCAAACAAAGTCGATCTTTTAAAAAGATACGCTGTAGCCTGCTGTGTTATTTGCAGCGCTTAAGAAAATAGCACATTAGAATATAAAAAGGTGAATTCTTACGATTGATTTATGAAGTTGATTAACAAATAATTGCTTTGGATGAAACAAGACTCGTATGTTTGAAGTTCAAAATGCTTAACCTGCAGTAAACATGCAATATAATGTAATGCAATATAGGCCTACATATCCTATCAGTTTCATTAAAGACTCTATGTGTCTTATTATACGTAGGGGAGGTTGAGTAGGTTTTCATTGAAACGCCCCTAGAAGATTTTCCTGTGTACACAAGATGCGTAAATACTAAAACTTTGCGACTTATCGCATTGAAATAATATATAAGAAAAAAAAAATTGTCAATAGGGCCAACTTACCCCGCATGCGGGGTAAGTTGGCCCCATTTCCAAAAAAAGAGTCGTACTAATTTTACCGTGACACATTTCATACATTATGTTTTTAAGTGAAGCGCGGGAATGTTCTGCATACAAAAAATGTCCTTTTAGGATGAAATGCGATAATAAATAAATACAATATCGATCTTTTAAAAAGATACGTTGTGACCTACAGTGTTATCTGCATGCAATATATGCCACATTGCCTACCAGTCTTGTGAAAGACTTCTTGCGTCTTCTATACGCATCTATTTACTGCTATTTAAAATATGATATAGCGATTACTTTCTTCTCACCCTTTAACCCTCGTCTACCCAGGGGTGGGGGTGGGGGTGGAGGGGGTGCACCCCTCCTAAGGGTTTTCCCCGCTGCATAAAAACGCAAAGGCAACCGACCCCAGGCATTTGGGTAATCTCTTTAACATCATTTGCGGTCATTTTGATGGAAAAAATTAGGGTACTTGGCCGATTTTTGTGATCTTGGAATCATTGGAGAGGGGGGGGGGGGCATACCTATCTATTGATAGCAAAATTAAGTCAGTAGGCTATCCGTTCGAAGAATTTTAAGGGGGGTTGACGTGTTACAAAAAATAGCCTGGGTAGACGAGGGTTAAGAATAAATACCGCATGTATAATGGGTACACTTCTCTAGTCCGACAATGCGCTAGCCCGACAATGCGCTAGTCCGAAAATTAAATACACGGCGCTACACTCTAAGAATTTTCCCGTAAATTTTACGGTAAAATCACTGGCAATTCGGTTTCCAACACTTTACCGTAAAATTTACAACATTGCCGTAAATTATTATACGGTATTTTACTGTATTTTTACATGTGGCTGTTTATTTTACTGTATTTTACCGTTAAATTGTTTTTTTATGGACTTTTCCTACCTTTTTCAAAGCATAGGTGGATTTTGACACCAGTTTTCAACTTAACACTTAAGTGACCAAGGGGGGGGGGGGGGTTCCTAGGGGCCTTACCACAGGTTTTCGCGCTAAAAAAATTACATCGCCGCTCCATGTAATTGTCAAACTTAACGCAGCGGGTCCCTCAGTGGCAAAAAAATTCAAATCGACCCAGTTGTTTTCGTGCAAATTAGCATAAAGTGATTTTTCGAGGGCGCTGTTCAAATTTGTTTTGACCATAAAATCGAAACCGAATAACTTATTTCTAATTTTATTTTTGCAATGTAATTGTACTTGCAATGTGCAAATTTGACCTCTATAAATCAAGTCGGTTTATTTTTATTTTTTACATTTTATTCAAAACTAATCCTGATTTTGTGAAATACATTGAAAAAAGATGTGAAATAATTATGTATTTCATAGTATGATTTTGCCTAATTTTGGTAAATTGTATTTCTGACATGTGTATCTCTCTTTGTAGATGACTAAAAAAAGAATCGTACAGTGATATTTGAATAGCATTAGCGTCTTGATACTATTTTCAAAGTTTAATTCACTAAAATCTTTTGTTTTGAAGTGATCATTTTCTTTGTTTTGGGGTACCTTATTGAACTTTTTAATAGGACACAATTTTCGAATTCTGATCTCACACAAAATGATAAAAACATTGTCAAATACCAGTTATCTAAATAGTAAACTATAATGTCCAATACTTATTTATCTTATCTAAATGTAAATTACAAAGTTCGATACATATCATGTTTTGTACACATTTATTCTGCCGCTAAAAAAAGATATTGAAAATAGTTGAGACCAATAGCAGCTGGTTTTTTTTAAACAGAATGTGTGTCTGGGATGGGAAGGGGAGGGGTGCGGGTCAGTTGGACTTATGATTTTGATCGGTTCTGAAACGAGGTTCCCGGTGTAGCAGGAATATAAGTCCCCCGTTCTTATTGTCCGGGTTGTACAGTAAACAACTCTAACGTAACATTAGTTTCACGCTTTACTCCGTTATGGTCTATGGAAGGCGGACTACCATTTCACTAAGATTCCTTTCACACCGGCACCATTTTTCTTTAAACTTCAGTAAGGGAGGTAAGAGATACAATATTCAAGTAGGGTCATTTAAAACGTTTTACTTGTTAAATAACAACTTCCGTTCTTTTAAAGACATATACTTAAAAATTGACACAAATATAGTTAAGAAGAGTAATAATAATATATATATAATAATCTCTTTATTAATTCACGGTACTTGTTCAATATACAATTTGTAAAATGATAATAAAAATTACAATAATTGGTCTTCCACAAGGCCGTGATTATATCAAATCAGTAAAACACACATTTCCTAATATAGACATACAATGAGAATAAATAAAACACAGGGATAAAACAAGTACATTGCTATTTACAGAACTTGGTTTTGGGATATAACTAAAAAACAAAATGTCAACAGCACAATATAAAATACAAGGGATAAAACAAGTACATTTGTATTCACAGAACTTGGATTGAATATAATGATATGAAAAACGATAATAACACAATATTAAACACCTCAAGCAAAACATAATAACTAATAAATATAGATATAAAATCGATTAAAAATAGAACGATGAAACAAGTTATTCATATTTATAGAACTTGTATCTGGAATAGTTGAGTGTCTACAGGGGGGTTACCGGGCACCCCCACAGGACTCTACCAAACCAACTTTTTTAGCATCGTTTGATGGTCCTAAAACACATTTGAGATGTTAACAAAATAAATTTCCCGTTGCACTCGCGATATTCAAGATGGCGTCCAAATGGCAGCCAAAATGCTATATTTTCATTGTAATAGTTTTAAAACAACTCATAAACCACTTTATGTCAAAATTTTTTATATGGAAACTGCTTCTGGAGCTGTAAGAAACATATATTTGGCTTAAAATAAGATCATATGCATGTTTCAAATTCAAAATGGCCGCCAAAATGGCTGCCAAAATAGCATATTTTAACTAAAATTAACAAAA
>JXSR01S036002.1:176374-192612 GCA_000969725.1 Ophiothrix spiculata | reverse complement strand
TTTAAGAGCCTGCCATTCGATTTAATGGAAGTATATATTAAGGTACAAATTTGTTTGATAGTTTAACAAACCAAAAATTTACGCTGCAAAGGTCTTATGCATCATTGATGCTCTCGTTTTTTGAGAGGGATTCAAATTGATGTCATGAGCCCTGTGAATAGTGTTGACCCGTTGCTGGGGAAATTAATCAGATAATGGCCAAGGCTATACTTTGATCAACACTAAATAGGCCGGAATTATGAGGCTTTTCTTCATCCGCAAGTAAACATAATCCCAGTTACACACACGCTGTAGATCTCCTGCAGTTGTGCTGTGTCCAGCTACGCACGCGCTAGTCTGTATCAATTCAGGATGTGAAGAGGCCCACCTATTTGGTGTTGATCAAAGTATAGCATCAGGCCCAAAATCTTGTAGATCATAGATAAAAGAGCACATGGATGGTCAGCTTCATAAACCAGTAAAACTATGTGTGTCTCACAATTAAGCATAAAGGATCTCTAGCCTTCCCCACAGTCAAACCTTACGCAATTACTAAAAGGTATATTGTCTAGTATCATACCCACTGGTGGTGTTTGGCTGTATACATCAATGGTAGACTAGGCTGTTGCAGAGTCAGTTCACTAAAAATAGCAGAATTATTTTTCATGGTACAATTGAGGTGTATCTTCTGTTTTAATAAAAAGCCACGGTGAAACTCCAGAATAAATAATTTCACTTTGAAGGAAGCTAAAAATGTCTACATTTACCGTGGTGCTTTTTAAAATTTTAATATATTAATTGCATTATTTGATATTGGAGTCGTTGCTTGAGCAAAGACTAGACCATGAGCTAACTATGTATATCCCATTGTCTTGGACCATTGGTTATTATTGATAATAACTCCCGCGCTATTCAAACCGTTCAAATCTCAAGTGCTGCTGAGACGTACATAGATTCAAAAGGATTTTACCGGCTCTATAGAAATTCTATTCAATGCTAATCAAGGTTAATCGTGTTGACCATCCATGTGCTCTATTATCTATGTGTAGATATGCGTCATAGTGCCAAGCCTAATTATGACTAATTTCACTACCCCATAATTTGCAAGGTAACGAATTAACCCTTTCAGATCCATAGAACGCCTGAGCATTTCTGGCAAATTCAGAAATACTTGGAAAAAATCTCCAAAATGAAACAACCTATAGTATCAAATTTGGTATCATTTTTAAGCTTTAAATGTCCTCTAAAACCTCAGATTTGGCATAAACATACCGTTTTACCATGGTAGTTGTGATGACATTTACTTGTGAAGTTGAATCTTCAAAAATGGAACCTGAAAATTAATTCTGACCCGAAAGGGTTAAAGCACATGTAACAGTTTCAGTTCAATACGTCGATCCTGGGTTTACACCCGGAAGTCAATCTTTACCGAAATTTTAGCCCAAACACACTTTTGCCTATAAAACTAATAAGCCGTGACATTAGCTTCAATTCATAGTGGGTGTTTTGAATTGTTGTTTGGGATGGGTGGTAGTGCGCATCAATTTCACGCCTATTTGGGTGCATTGTTGTGCTTTACCAGTACATTGTGGGATTAAATTTCAGTAAAGATTGATTTCCGGTTGGGAAACCCAGGATCGACGTATTATAGAGGTGAGAACAGGGTGACTAATTTACAGGACTTTGATGTGCAATGTTACTGATTGCAGTTTTATTTGTGATATAATGTATGAATAAAATTATATTTCAAGTATTTTATGGAAAAGTTTTCTCTTTTTTTTTTATCGGTAGTTTTGATAGCACTAAGGGACAAGGGAATCATATCGAGGGTTGAGAGCCACAAGGCCGTGTTTTTATGGCAACACTCCCTATTGAAAAGGTTTCAAGACCTTGTGGCGCTTTCAAGATGAATAATCTATTAGGCCAAAAAAAGGTAACCCGCGTGCGTTTCTGTAAGTTACATATTTCCCGCATTAATTTTTTTTCTTCATATTTCGTATCAAAAAATAAATATTTAATTTTGATAAATAAAACAATTCTGTAAAAAAGCTTACTGGAGACTTGCGTAAAAAACTTAATTACAATTAATCGTTCTTTTGTGTGAGCCAGCAAAATATTTAGCACTTCTATATAAGATACTGGCTCAAAACTATGGACCACAACCATATTACCCGATGCAGAATTTACAGTCATACTGTACAACGGTCGAACAAGTTCGAATAGGCTATCGAGATAAAATTTGGGTCAAATCAATATGAATGGATGCGTGTTGATGTTCGTGGCTTTACAGTCTGAATATCAGCTGATCAAGTTAGCATTTTTTGTATGAAAAAAAGGAAAAGCGCATGTCGTATTGCATTTTAGAAAAATAAAAAAACGCATACCGCATTGTACTTTTCAAGCATGTTACCAGAAACAAACTTTTTTTTTTTGGCCTTACATGTGTGTAAGATTAATTATCTGGAATTTCGACCCATTGGGTCTTGAAATCTTTTGTTCCCGGGATTGTTGAAATGCAGATACGGCCTTGTGGCTCTCAACCCACAATATTGCACCGCCAGGTTTGTCTATTGGAATAAGGCCTCAAAAAATGGTTTGATTGGCGTTACCGGACCTACCTTATTTTTACCACCGACCCTATAAATATTTTTTTTTTTTGCATGGTAAAAAACCTCCAAATCCCAAATTTGATGGGAATCGTTTCATAGGGATCGGAGATATGACTTGCAGGACATTCAAAATGACAAATAAAAGATGTGTTACAGAAAAAGTGAAGATGTTTTTGTATATGTGATGACTCACACCGAAAAGGGGGAGATATCAGGCTTTGAAGTTAAGTGGTAAAATTTTCGTCTTGGGGTGAATTTGAGATTTTGTGATATTATGAATCTTCAGTTTTAAAAATCTTTCTAACCAAGCCGTTTTCTATAAAATTGCGAAAAAAGATGATTTTATGACAATTTTCATTTTTTCAAAAAAACATCCTCGAAAACAGGCCGTTTTCTCAGCTCAAATTTTCACTTCTCTGACCGACTGTCCTAGGTATATAATTAAAGATATGTATCTTGACAATGTCTGTGTCAAATTTGATGATTGAGTGCTCCTAAGTACCCGTTGCTAAGGAGAATTTGTGTATAGTTGAATAGTAATCAATGAAATCGATGCTTTCACAAACCCAAACATTAAAGCCTGTTTTCTCCAATTGCTATTTTTGAAAAGTGATCAACACGCTCTTACTAAAATAGCCATATCTTCGGAACGGATTGTTGTATAGAAATTTTTGAAAATTACTTGTGAAACTCTAAAGCTTTCACATGATGCCAAAAACTCAATTTTGATGTCGGAACCAAAGTCCCCCCTTTCGGTGTGAGTCATCACATATGTCGTATATTTTGTGTTCTTGTATGTGAAACATAGGGTTAGAAATTAAATATATATATATTAAACAAAAACAAAATCTGACCTACCTACCCTATTTTTTTTCTATGTTACGCCAATGAAACAATTTTTTTAGGCCCAAGTTAAATAGTTAGTTGGGAGTGCATAAATTGACTCCGATGTAGAACAGCCATGTGCTTTTTATTTCACATGCAATCAATGGCTGTATATTGCAACTTGCCCTCGGCTTGATTTGCAGATTTCCATAAGGAAAATTAGGGTATAGTTTGTCTTGTCTTGTCCCCCCAAAATTCTTTGGTTGCCCTCCACAGCTTTTTTCAGAGAGGGTCGGTCGGTCTGGGTTTTTTTTTTTTTAATACTCTTCCACGGACTGCAAGGTCGATCGGTCGCTCCAGCCTTCACAACTTCCCCCGCGACATGCAAATCAAAACAATCAAATACTTCTTGTAGTGATTTGGGACATCCTAAACATTTTGAGGGTTGAATATCGAAAAAAGCAAAAATATAATATGTTTTTTTGTAGTTTTCGGTAAGTTTTGCATATATTTGTTTTTAAAAAAAAATCAATAAAAAACAGTTTGGGTCGGGCTGAAAAATAGGGTCGGTCGGTGGAGGGCAACCAAACAATTTTTTTTTTTGCCTAATGAAGAGACTTAAAACTCCTCTGGGATGGCACTGCCATTGCCAGGTGGACACCATGCTCATACATAATCTTTCAAAACGGATCTCAAAACAAGTAATTATGCTTCAATCATATACAGGTAATACCCTGAACTAGTATTTTGTCATATCTTTTTCCCACCCTAAACAATTATGTTCAAAATCAATTTTTCAAACATATCCTTCTCATCAAGTTAATTTTTTGATAAGATGTCCTTGTCTTCTTGGCTCTATATCAGAAGCTTTTAACATCACGTTTGCTCATAACATCAATTACAGAGTTACATAAGCAAATTGTTCGGTTTGATTGAAAACGGATTGTATTTTCAGGAATTCTTATTTTCATACCTTTTACACCCAGCAAGCTATTGTAAACTATTCAATGAACCATGCAAAAAAACACAAAACTAAAGACATACCACCATCCAGAGGTCAAGTTAGCGTGATGTGTCGACAGATGCTTTGCTAACTATACAAGACAAGACAAGACAAACTATACCCTAATTTTTTGTACTTTTGATACCCTTTGCAATGTACTCGAGCACAACTTCTGGTCATATAAAATCTACCGGTACCCTTTTTACTCATTGTGTACGAGCATGGTGCCCACCGTGTAATGACAGTGCCTCCCACAGGTTAACTGCTCAAAATTGACATGTGCTGGAGATAGTTTGTTCTCCATGAGCAACAAATAACATTGCTGGAAGATTCTTAGGGAGTGGTTGGATGGGAGTAATTTGTTGTAAAGATTATAATGCTTACACCTAACTGGTTGTCAGTCGAGTATGTTTGTTACTGCCCCTAAATATGACCCTGAGCCAGAATTTTGAGTTGACTCAAAAAGCAAGGATAAAGCGATATTGACCATTTAACTCATACCCATAACTAAAACTTGTAAAATAAGTAAAATAAAAACATTTGTTAATTAAATGCAGGTATCAAAATTGTGCCTTTTATCTTTTGTCTCACCTGGAAATTTTTCAGGAGACAGCATTCTAAACTTCTTGTCCACTATTCTTGTGCAAAAAAAATCTCGAGAAACCGTAAGACCTATATATTGATCATATTTGGTGAGTGGATGGGGATATATATTACAAATTGATCAAGAAGATTAAAAAAGCCCTGAGCCAGGGCTATGATAATGAAATTTGATGACATGAAAGGTATCGGGTCAAACTTGCACTGAGAAACTTGGACGGGTGGTGGTGGTCAAGGTCATTTAAGTTCAAGATGTTATTTTCAAGGTCACATTAGAAAATGTTCAGAAAGTTGATCTATTGTCATACCAAGGTCATGGCATTAAGTTGGGAAAGGTCAACAATATCATTTACCAAAATGTTCCCGAGGTCATTTAGGATCATATCAAGGTACTGCGATATTACTCCAACAAATGATCCCACAAATTTGCAGCATTAATAGCCCTTGATCCAGATGTGTCCTTAAGCCTTGTGGGGAAAGGTCAAGGTCATTTCAGGTCAAAAGAATGTAGAGGTCAAATTTCAGTAATTTTAATCAAAAAGTTGTTCCGAGGTCAAATAAGGTCGTTCAGGGTCAGTATGATAACTTTACCCTTGATACTACATGGGTCAAACTTGAATAGCCCTTGACCCAGGTGTGTTCTGGTTGGTTCAGGTCAAGGTCATGAGATCACTTTAGGTCAAATTAAAAAATTATCAAATATGTGAATGTTTGGTTAGACTACCAAGTCACAAACCATCTTTACTTCTTGATATTTGCCAATTTTGCCATCCTTAGAAACATGGTTCCCACATTACGAACCTCTCCATCAAAAGCATCCAAATCAATCATGTGATCAATCCTCCCCAAGCAGACCCCAGCCCAAGTATCTTTAAAAAGAATACTATAACTTCCTTGTTAATTAAAGCACTGAAAGAACCTTGGGAAATATCTTAGATATGCTGATTGATTATCATCTAAGTCAATTGAGGCTTTTCTAATAATCTCCTTGCTGAAAGTGTGGGCAACATTTTGACCATTTGACCTGAAATAACCTTTTGAACTTGACCTGACCTTACCAAGTCGCTCAGGGCCACAGGCTATTCTTGTTGCAAGTTTGGTTTAAATGGAGGAAATTAAGGATTAATAATTGATAGCAGTGACCTTTAAATGACCTTAAATGATCTTGGGTCAACTTGACCATTTATCATGGATTTGACCTTGAAACACTTATTTGACCTTTACCACAGCTCCTATGGTTTTACAGTGCAAAACATGTCACCCAGCTTCATATATGGTTCAGGCGATTGCTCTAGATGGCAGGTGGCAAATGGTGCACAGAAAAGTGTCTCTTCTTTCAACATAATGATCAGGCAAGACAAAGGTGTATCACCCTTCACTGTTGTGGCCCTTGTCATGGAATCTTACATGATATGAGGGGTGTTGAATAAGTTTGTGACCTGAGGTAGGAGATGCACTATGCAGTTATTCATATACACTCCCGGTCAAAAGTGTTTGCGCACCAAACCTTTAAACAGCCATATCTCGAGAACCGTTCAACATTTGCGCCATATTTTTTCGGATTTATATTTTACATGCATATATCTAAAAAACTCAACAAGAATTGCATTTATCGCATTTGAAAATATGGCGTGCTAAACATATTGTGTACTTTCTTCTGCACATAATAAATAGAGTTTAAATACATAAGTGCACATTTGTTGAAAAACTTTTTACCTGAAAATGTTCTTTACGGCTACACTGTAGTCTCACTGTGATAATGAGCATTGAATAATAAACAACATAGGAACATATCAAAAAGTGGGTGTGGTGTATTTGTATATTGTCCAGGAAATCGGCCATTTTTATGGTTATGAAAGATCAAATATCAGAAGAAACATAAATTTCTTATATTGGATACTTTAAGCACCTATAAAAAACATGAATATTTTCACAGTCTTGGTCGTTTGATATAATAATTACGTTTTTGCCCGTATTTAAGGGTGCGCAAACACTTTTGACCGGGGTGTATTTTGTAGTTCAATTCAATTGATGAATATTTGGAGAGTTTCAAGTAAATATCTACTTTTATTTTTTTACTGAAACTTAAACGTTAGAGGTTTGTCAGAATTGATTTTTGCTTTAAGAACTGAAGAAACAACATAACCTTTAAACAAACAAGAGTTTGCCTTGTTTTTTCTTCCAGGCGCTACATCCAAACAAATTCAATAATGAAAGGTTATTCTTTTAAGTGAGTGAAAATTTGCCTCTAGACTTCAACAATGGGAATTCTTGGTACCAAAATATCTATTATTAGTCGATTCTAGTGATTAATTGTAGAAACCTCTTACAGGCAAGAATTTCAATTCTGTAAAATAAAAACGTATATATAGATGTTTAACTCTCAAAATATTCATCAACTGTGTTGATCTGCTAATAAAAAATTAATAACAACTACATAGCTTATCCCCTGCTGTCACAGGCCAAACTTACTGAATGTCCCACGATCATACCTTTAAAGGTGCAGGTTCCGATCACATTCTCATCCCCCAAGACCCAACCGGAAGTAGTATATTTTTTGATGCCAAATGAAAGCCCATATTTTTCTGAATTCAAAATTTCATCCTCAAATTTCTTTATTGTTTTGGAGATATAGCACAAAATATAAAATTTGTATACCTATTTTTTCTATTTCTTTTGTATTTTACATAACAGCCTCATCCTAAAATAGGACCTACACCTTTAAGTTTACATTACAAGCTTTAAAGTCACTCTCAAAATCAACCTTCTGTGTTGAGATAAAAAGAGAAGCTGTTTCAAATATATTTAAATAAGTTTTATTTCAATCAGATTCATTAGTTCAAGTAGTATCATAGAAGTACATACGGACCTGAAGGTGTCTGGTTAAGCTATAGACCTAAAGTGACTAAATTCTGCTATTTAACTGATGGTAAATAGTTTTAACCCAGAGATCTAAAATGGTCAGTAGACCCATAAAATTGTTTTATTACACCGACTTAATTTTACTTTTCTGTAGTTTTCATGTGCCAAACAGATGCGTAGCCAGGATTGTGTACCCCGGGTTGCGCACTAAATTCTATTCCAAAATGGGGATGGGTCCAGTGGCCGCTAGTGGCACCTGCTATATCAGACGGATTATTACCAGCAATTAGGACTAATGCGCCCATTTTTTTTGGTTTTCCCATTGTTTTATTACTTTTTTTTTCTTTATCACATTTTTTGTTGTAGACCCCCGGGGTACGCATGCCCCTTACGCACCCCCTGGCTACGCCAATGCCAAAGGCCTGAATTTGTAATTTTCAGAAAGCACCCTCACATAATACTAACGACTAATATCTGCCCTTACCAAAGATTAAGGCTAATTTAGCCTGAACTTAAACAGAATTCACATTAAGGCCAACAAATTAACCAGAATATCAATTCAGGTTTAACAATTAGCATGAATCAACATCCCAAGCAACAAATTCTGGCTAATCATTATGTTATATGCATTATAGCTTGTGTGTGTAAAATTAATATATGCGTAATTCTATGCGGGAAATTGCTCATCATGTCAGATAAATAATAGACCTAAATAGTACTTCAAAACAAACTTTAAGCTTACAGTCTTTCCTAAAAGTATTTTTTTCTCAATATCGATACATCTATCATATGACTAGGTTTAATCGATCTAGACTCTAAAAATTTATTGCTGAAATTGCTATTTGTCTACTTGGTCACATAACATTGTGCAGATAAATCAATTAGGTATTCAAACACGCTATAGAGTTGTTCATCGCCAATCAACAACGATGCATCCATGCGTCTGCGCCTGCGTATGTTTATCGCACGAGGGTGGCTTTATTTTATAAAAATACGCCAACGCATCGAATGCAGAGTTGTTGATTCGTGATGAACAACTCTGTAGCGTGTTTGAATACCTTTCAACAATGAACATAATCATGAAAAAGTATGAATTAAATTCTGAATGTTCTCAATTTAACAGATAGGCTTTCTCATCTTCATAAAACTATTTAGGAGAATCTGAAGCAACAAGCTAGTTTGTGAATGTTTGTTGCTTTGACATTTTCAATTGTTCCCGAGCACAGGGCTTTGCACCTGCTTAAATTAAGTGTCAGGCACTTGATGAACAGTGCGCCCACTTATGTGTTCTGCGTAAACGCACTTCCATAAACGCTGTGCTGTGCATAACTGCTAATTTGAATATCAAATGTGGATTCATCACGAATCAACAACGTTACGCTTCTGTATAAGGAGATACAGTGAGTTGTTGCAAATAAATATCCAACATGTGACAAGTATACCCATATTGCATTTCAAAGGTGACAAAACACCTGATACTGATTGCAAATATATGCAATGCTTAGGTGTAGATATATTGATCACATTCTTAACTCCTGGGCCTGGACTCCAGGGCTCAACCGGAAGTAGTATATTTTTGATGTCAAATTGAAGCTTATATATAGAGTGTATCTAGACGGGGATTGCGAACTAGCGGTACTGATTGGCGCTTTGACACTCTCTAAAAACAAAGAAATACATTAGGAATACACTGAGGAATATGCAAGTTTGGTGCTTTCCCCTACAATGTTTTTCATTTATGTGGCACATTGTAAGGACAAGTTGAGAACCCCTGATCTAGACATTGACTTTACCACAACGGATCTGATTTCATTAGAAATATATGTAATTGTGTATTACATTCTTAAGATTCAGGAGAAAGAATATTTGTCACAATTTTACATTCTAATAATATCAAATAGGCCCATGCATCAACATTTTAAAGTGAGCACTATGATCAATGTAGTAAAGTGCCTAGTTGCTATATGTCTAGTTATAATATGTGATGACTCACCCCGAAAAGGGGGACTTTGCAACGGAATACTTTTCAAGAAATAGGTGAAAATAGGCAGCAAAAAATAAAGACAATAATAAGAAATTCCAGCAGATTTTCTGTTGTAGAATTTGATTGCCTTGGATCAATTTCAAGTAAGGTGTCATTTTAAAGCTTAGAACATGCTGCAATAGATGAAATGAAAAACTCAAAATTGATATCATCTGCAAAGTCCCTCCTTTCGGGGTGAGCCATCACATATGTGGGCCATGGTGGCAAGAGGATGCAGTTGTCATCTCCTAGGTGCAGCTCAATGTAGCACATCTGATGTATAATAGTTGTATACACAAATATGCTATAAAGAGCAACATGCACGAGCCGACAACTGCATCCTTTTGATGCGGCTGCTCACAGATGTGGTTGCCAGTTCCAAGGCATAGTCACCATCATGTCATCATTACAGTGCAAAGTGCCCAAATAAGACAACAAGGCCCTTTGCAGTGTACAGATACAGAATATTTACTGCATAGGTTCCATTCCAGTAGCAAATAGTCATCATATAGCTTGCCTCTGCGAGCAGAGCCCTTGATAGTGAAGTGACTGTATGGGCTGTCTATGTTCAAGTTAGTCATGCACAGCTAGGGCAAAGTGCCCAAGACAACTAAGGTTCATTGTAGTGTACAGATCATAGATTTACAAGGGAAATACCATGCATTGTATACCAGCCCGTGTAATGGCGTCGTCAGCCATGGAGCTCATGAAATTGAGGGTATTCGGGTCCCCTCGGTTCCCGCCAAAATCAACTCCGAGTGCCGAGACTTGGTTACGCGTAGAGACAACCTGCGCAAATAGTACTTTATGCGAATGATACGCCAACCTGCACGTAAAGCGTGTGTACGTGTTTCAATATTCGTGCATTATGGCAAGGTGCGATGCATCATCGGCAAGCAATCGGCAAAACCCCGAATACCCCCAATTTTGTCTCCATGTCGGAATAAAAATGGCGGCGTGTCTTGTATCTCCCCTCTAAATCTATGGTACAGATACAGAATATTTACTCCATAGATTCCATTCCAGTTGCAACTAGTCATACAGCTTGCCTTTGCAAGGAGAACCTTTAGTGGTGTAGTGACTGTATGGGCTGTCTATGTTCAAGTTAGCCATGCAAGTCCAGCAAAAATTGTTGCCACATTTGCTACAAATCATCTTGTTGCAGCCACCAGCACTCTGTAATATTACAGATAAGAATGAAAAAAAGAAAGTGTCATATAAAGAGGCATTTATTATAACAACTGATAAGGCCAAAATATATGGTTTGTTTGGCCTTTTCTGACCATTCCAAATTTTGAAAATATGGGAGTGAGAAAAAGTGTTTACTGTACAAAAGAATAATGAACCTAATTTTCAAATTTCCAGAAAAACTTTTTTCTTTACAATTTGAACATGCAAAGTAATTCAGCAAATGAAAAATGTTCCTTTGATCTTCTACATCATTTTAAAACATTGATAAGGTGTTAAAAATCTTAAAGGTTGGTATTCCGATCTGGTTAAATATTTAACATATACTTTTTCCATATTTGAAAGAAGGGTCACCACCTACATAAAGCAATTGTCAAGTTTCATTTGTATACCTTGAGCCAAATTAATGCTACAGGCAAAAATGTGTCTGAGAGTGTCCTATAGAAATCTATAGGATATTTATTCTTGTTAACAAAATGTTCAGGTAATTCAGCACTATTTTGACCATATCTTTTCAGCAAAGCATAATATGGTTGTGAAAACTTACAGGGGTTATGAGAAAAATATGCGCTTTCATTTGGTATCAAAATCTCCAATTTGATTATTTTTGAGTGAAAGTGATCGGAACGCACACCTTTAAATTATCCATTTTTCATTTTCAACCCACATTTTGGCTCTGTTTCATAAATTTGTACAGCTTTTAGAAAAATAAATAAAAAAACCTTCCCCGCCGATCAACCCTTCCTCTGAAAGGGCATCTATGGCCAAACAAATGTATTTTTATTTTTGGCCTAACAGTGATGAGGTGATGTAAACTGATCTAGTAAGCAAGGTGAAGTCTAAGCAAACTTAACTCCACTCCCAGGGGGGGGGGTACTTAATACAAAAGTGATCACGGGGATGTGCCGCAAACTTGGGTAGCAAAATCAGGCTGTCTGGTATACCAATGGGTCCATTTCTTTGCAAAATGTGGTATTTTGATGGGTCTGTTTTTCAAAATTAGGAAAATCAAGAAATTTCGCCAAATTAGAGTAAATTTACAGATTTTTACATAACTTTTGACACAAAATTTGGGGAATTTGGTATATGGATGGGTCCCTTTTTCTTGAAAATTGGTACATGCATGGGTAGTACACATTTTCCAGCAGCACACCCCTACCAAAACCAAACTTGAGTACCCCCCCCCCTCCCCGGGACTCCACTATAGCTTAATTTCTGTCAGCTCTACCTCCTCAGCATCTGTCTGGTTTAGCTGTATTACACAGCCAGGTAGGTATAGATTAAAGACATTTAAAACCTCCAAAAACTTCAGATGAAATTGGTAACATTTTGTCAAGGCCTTGGATGACTTGCATCTTGAGTTAGATTTGACAATAATTCCACTAATCTTTGACAATAATTCCACTAATCTTAAGGTTTTGGTCACCATTGCCTCTAAAAAAAGAAGTTTGATTGGCGTAACACTACCGACCCTAATTTTCTGGACAAATAATAAAAGTTACCCAAATTGTGTTAATCGGTTGCTTTATTTGAAAAATTTCCATTGCTGTCCAGTGTCCAATATACTCTCAGCCCCTACAGGTCTTATGATGTTCAGATTCCCCCTATATGAATCACACCCGAAATACCCGATACCGGCCTGGAATACCACACATCTCAGTTCAAATTTTATCAGGTGTAAAATGAAATGCCAAAATCGCTATTCAATATTGAAGTGATCACGTAACTCACCCAATTACTGGATCATGCACATCACCAGACAACAGTTAGTGCAATACTGTTGTGTGGTGATCAGTTCGTTTCATCTTTTATCAAGTTTGTTATGTGTAATCCGATTATCACCCAGATAACTGGATCACGCTTTCTGGGTTGGAACTATCAAACGTACGGGATAAATGTACGTAATGTTGTGAATTGGACGCATCAATATTTACCGCATGTGCATGCAATGATTTTGTCCCGTTTCACTCATGATAAGAAATGTGCATATTAGGCAAAAAAAAATTTTGTTTGCCCTCCAGTGGAAAAATTAAAATTTTGGGTCGGTCTGTCGGTTGATCTTTTTTTTTTTTCCTCTTCACATATATTTTAAAGAATGATGTCATTCCATGGATTTTATTGCAAATACCAAGCAATGCAGGGGTTAATCAAAGATTGTGGGTCATTATTTAGAGGAAATATGCATTTTATACTACTAAATGTGACTTATATACTGCTAAATTTGACATTTTCCATCATGTTTGAAATTTAAAAAAAAAAATACCCGACCCAAATTTTTGGCGTTTTAGGGTCGGTTGCGGAGGGCAAACAAACATTTTTTCGGCCTTATTGACAGCTATAATTATAATGTTCAAAACCCGTGGGGGGAGTACTCAAATTTGATTTTGGTAGGGGTGTGCCGCTGGGAAATTTGAAGTACCACCCATGTATATACCAATTTTCAAGAAAAAAGGACCCATCCATATACCAAATATCCAAATTTTGAGTCAAATTTATACAAAAAAATTGAAATTTTCTGCAAAAAATTATGCTATTAGATTTGGCACAAATATCCTGATTTTTGTTTGAAATTTAGGAAAAAATCCAAAATTTGCAAGTCAATTTGGCCCAAATTTCAGAAAAGTTTGTAAATCAGACCCATCAAAATACCACATTTTGCAAAGAAAAAGTGACCCATTGCCATACCAGACAGCCTGATTTTGCTACCCAAGTTTGCAGCACATCCCCGTAATCTCTTTTGTACTAAGGCCAAAAAAAAATAATTGTTTGATTGGCGTAACATAGAAAAAAAAATAGGGTAGGTAGGTCGGATTTTTTTTTTTTTTTAAATAATTTTTTTTATTTCCTAAGTCTATGTTTCACATACAAGAACACAAAATATATGGCACATATACAAAAACATCTTCGCTTTTTCTGTAACACATCTTTTATTTGTCATTTTGAATGTCCTACAAGCCATATCTTTGGCTCCCATGAATCGATTCCCATCAAATTTGGGATTTGTAGGTTTTTTACCATGCTCAAAAAAAATAAAAATATCTAGGGTCGGTGGTAAAATTAGGGTAGATCGGGTTACGCCAATCAAACATTTTTTTTTTTGGCCTAAGTTCCCCTCCCAGGGTTCAAAAGTTGAATTGTCCAGGGCTCTCACCTCAATGCTGACTTTGCATTTAGGACACTGTCTCGTATTCTGCTTCATCCATTGGAGACTGAGACCATCTTTGAAAGCTGCCTTAAAGTGATTCTTGCCATAACGACGCTCCAACTCCTTACGGACGGCTTGGTTACCAGATCGCCACTTTGCATGAAGTTTCTGCCAAAAAGGACTTAATTTATCGTTGAGTGCTTTCTCAATGACCTCGCGGCCATAATGCTTGGCTAATTTCTGCTTCATTTCCTGACTGCCGTTTATCCATACATCCATAACTTCTGGTTGATTCTCTAGAGATTAGATACAATTTTGATGACATGAATTAGCCTGGAGAATGCTATTGGTATAATTAGGGATTAGATCGTCATGTGAGTGCAAGAAAGTCGTATCTGCAATAGCTGCCATTTGTCATAAATTTAGATTGCACACTGTATAATCTTCAATCGTGGGTCAGTGGTTCTTGAAATGTTCTTCAGAAGAACATTTTAAGAACCACTGACATAAGACAGGGAATTTTTTAGGGATTTTTCACATTCTTGGGACAAAGTATAAAATAAAAATAACTTGGGGCAGCCATTGCAGTTTCGACTTTCTTGCACTCACATGACGAGATATTTAGGTATTCAAACACGCTACACAGTTGATCATTGCGATTCAACAACGATGCATCCATGTCTGCATATTTTTATTGCGCGAGAGTGGCTTTAGCCACCCAAGCGTGATAAAAATATGTCAAAGCATTGGATGCAAAGTTGCATGTTGATTCACGATGAACAACTCTGTAGCATGTATGAATACCTTTAAACAACAACAATATTCATGAAAACGTACAAATAAAATTCTAAATGTTGTCAATTTAACAGATAGGCTGACTCATCTTCATAACAATATTTAGGAGAATCTGAAGCAAAGAGCTAGTTTGTGAATGTTTGTTGCTTTGTTACGTTTTCATTTCTCCCGAGCCCTTGGTTTTGAACATGCTTAAAGTGCTCAGCGCGCAATGAACGGTGCACCGACTTATGTGTTCTTCGTAAACGCACTTCGTAAAAATAATGTATATTTCAACCAATTTGGGCTCTTTAGCAGCCATCATGGATTACAAGAAATACCACAGAATGTCATTAACACATCAACCTGGATCATATTCTGAATTGTCTAAAGAATAGTAATCAGTAGAGAAAAAAAATCCTGTGGGGGTACTCAACTTTGAGGTACGTGCCATATGTGCCACTAAAAAGACCCTGCTTTTTTGGCTCGCTCTCACTAAAAGACCCCTATTTTACCAACTGTCACTCAATGACCCCCTCTTTTTTAAACTTTCATGTCAATAAAATAACCTTTGTCACTCAAAGACCCACCTTTTCTTAATTTGTTGTAATTTTTCGAAAAGTTTGCAAAATTTGAGAAAAATTTCACAAATTTAGGGCCATTTGAACCATGAAACTGGTGAATTTTACCCAAAGATCCCTCATTTTTTGCACTTTGTCACAAAGACCCCCTTTTTTACCCAATTTGTCACCGAAAAACCCCTACTACTATGTCACTTCCATATGTGACTATACCCCCTGGAAAAACAGTAAATCAGGGATTTCTATCTCCTTGTGAAATTTTAATGTCTACTACTGGATTATGTGCCCCTCAAGGTCAGAAACCTCCACCCATTTATAATGATATTTACAGACTGTAAAAGATGGCTGATATTGGTGTACAGTTTCTCAAATTTGGACCCATTTGTTTGTTTATTTGTTATTTATTTATTCAGCACATTCCGGAGAACAATAAACAATAATAATAGAGATACAAAATTACAAGAAACAATAGAGTTTAAAATCAAACACCAAATCCGAAATATGTAAGGATGACCCATTAAGTCTGGCTACCTATGCAAACTTATTTCCAATGGGGTCCAACAAATTTCTAATGGTTTTTTCCTAAAACAAGATGGTTCGCGAACCAGTAGTCTCGCCTGCGTATCGACTGCCTACTTAATCATTCAGT
>JXSR01S036002.1:20563-31429 GCA_000969725.1 Ophiothrix spiculata | reverse complement strand
CTTTGACGGCCTACCCTAACCCCACTTTAGGTGGTACTCCCCTAGTTTTTTAATCAAAATGACCGCAAAGGATGTAAAAGAGATTACCCAAATGCCTGGTGCCGGTTGTTTTTTTGTGTTTTTATGAAGGAGGGAAAAAACCTTGGGGGTGGGGGTGGGGGTTGCTACAACCCTCCGCTTACCCCAGGACAAGGGTTAAAGAAGATTTAACAAACTATTATCGCCTCTGATTTACAACGAATGCAGCTTTCAATTGATTATCTCCTCAGCAAAATAGGCCTGTTGGTTGTGTGATAAGGAAAATGCTTTGGAGCAAACTTGATCCGCACAATATCAGAATTTTAAAGTGATTTCATTGGAAATTAGAAATCATTTAATGCGCAGATGGATATGTGCACAATCTAGACCTTGCAACATAAAATACTATTTTGGATAAACATGAAAAGTCAATAAATCAATCAATTTTTTGTTTTGGTTACATCAGTAACAAATTCTAATCGGGAATAAATCTATCCAAATTGTGACAATGAGAAAAATGTGAAAATAATGAAAAAAATCTACTACTATATTGTAAAACCTTCAGAAATTTACTGCACAGATGGTAGGTCTGGGCAAGAGAAGATACTGTGTGTATCCCATCATGCACTGCTTCCTATGGTATTGTTTGCATAGGAGATTATGTGAGTAGTTAGTGATGAAATGTCCATAAATCAAAGTAAGTTGTTGTAATCTTGCATTTTGGGTGTGTTTCATCAATAACTACTCACATGACTTCCTGTACAAAATTTCCCATAGGAAGCAATGCATGATGGGATATACACGATATCTTCTCTTGGTCTGGGCAGTCAACCACTGGTTGAGTTTGAAGTGGCTCCCTATAAACCCAGATGAAACAGTAGGAATAGTTGATTTCCTGAATCCAATTGTCCTGCATTTTGGAGGATCAAGTTCTACCATGTTCTTGTTGGGTGTTGGCAGCATGGCAGTATACTTCAGGACCATCTTATGAAACCAACAGACAAGTTGCTAACATCAGTCTTTCAAGGGACAAAGTGCATCCATATGATGAACAATCACTATCAAGATAGAGTGACAGGAATGCCATAATAAGGCCAAAAAAATAAATTGTTTGTTTGCCCTCCAGAGGAAAAAATTAAAATTTTGGGTCGGTCGGTCGGTTGATTTTTTTATATTTTTTATTCTACACATATATTTTAAAGAATGCTGTCATTTTATGGATTTTATTGCAAATACCAAGCAATGCAGGGCTATGGGTCATCATTTAGAGGAAATATGCATTTTATACTACTGAATGTGACGTTATACTGCTAAATTTTGTGTTTACCATTGAAAATATTGAGTATTCATATTTTACATTTTTAAAAAACAATAAAATTGTGACTCAAATTTTTGGCATTTTTGGGGTCGGTCGCGGAGGGCAAACAAACATTTTTTTTTTAGGCCTAATGTACCTCACAAGACAACATGAAAAGCCGAAATCATCGTGTTTATTATATGCATTTTGAAAGTACACCTATTTCATGATGATCAAAAGAAAGTGCATGTCTTAAAATGCATTTTTATCCTACACTTCTAAATGTTTAAAAATGTTACCTCCGCCATGATTATCTGAATAACTAAACACAGAGCACAGCACACTCAGTTTACAAGACATTATAAAGCATCGTTATTGCCCATGCAGGTTTGATTACACAGGAAACTCAGTCAAGTGAGTGCAAGAAAGTTGTATCTGCAATGGCTGCCCTAAGTTATTTTTATTTTATACTTTGTCACAAGAATGTGAAAATCCCTCAAAAATTCCCTGTCTTATGTCATTGGTTCTTGAAATGGTTTTCAGGTGATGGTGTCACCCGAAGAACCATTTCAAGAACCAATGACCCAAGATTGGAGATTAGACAGTGTGCAATCCAAATTTATGACAAATGGCAGCTATTGCAGATACGACTTTCTTGCACTCACATGACGACTCATTCCTGTAGGATTTCCAATGTGAATAAAGTCAGTCAAGGGCCCTGAATAGTTCACCGTCTTGGTAGTCACTTTGAAATAAAGTAGATTTATCACACACAAAAATCACTACAAAGATGGAACACAGATGACCTCCCTACCTTGTCTAGGCATCTTAGTGCCATCAGGAACTCGTACTCATAATCCAATTCCAGCTACTGATGATTACTCACCTTGTCTAGGCATCTTAGTGCCATCAGGAACTCGTACTCATAATCCGATTCCAGCTACTGATGATTACTCACCTTGTCTAGGCATCTTAGTGCCATCAGGAACTCATACTCAAAATCCGATTCCAGCAACTAATGATTATTCACCTTGTCTAGGCATCTTAGTGCCATCAGGAACTCGTACTCATAATCTGATTCCAGCTACTGATGATTACTCACCTTGTTTAGGCATCTTAGTGCCATCAGGAACTCGTACTCATAATCCGATTCCAGCTACTGATGATTACTCACCTTGTCTAGGCATCTTAATGCCATCAGGAACTCGTACTCATAATCCGATTCCAGCTACTGATGATTACTCACCTTGTCTAGGCATCTTAATGCCATCAGGAACTCAAACTCATAATCAGATTCCAGCTACTGATGATTACTCACCTTGTCTAGGCATCTTAGTGCCATCAGGAACTCGTACTCATAATCCGATTCCAGCAATGACACAAACACCCAGAATAACTGAGCCAGGAGATTGAGTTTATCATCCAATGTACTCTCACTCATCTTCAACGATTGCGTACTCCTGGCTCGATGGTACCTCGTCTTGTCCATTTCACTTGTTGTGGCGCTACGTCCTCTGTGCTCGGTATAAGCTCTTAGTTCTTTTGTTGTAAAATAAACAAACATAATTTATTTTGATAGCTATTAAAAACAAAATTATGACACGATTATAGACCATATCTATAATTGACATACTCCTGCCATTGATGGGGTAAATCCACAGAACCGGACGGGGAATTGGAACTCAAAAGTCAATACGAGGCCAAGTATTATAAATACACTACTTGCTCTCCCTCTGATTTCCGTTCCCCTTCCGATTCTGTGGATTTACCCCATCAACGGCAGGAGTATGTCAATTACAGATATGGTCTATAAATTAGATCCAAATCATTTCAGTGACATTATGAACAAATTCAGATTCAAATTCTTCAAAAGTTACAGAAAACATGAAAGTCGTAATTTCAAGTCTGAAATAAACCATGCCTGCCAATGATTTCAGTATAGATAGTCTTTCTACCAGTGTAGTATATACCGTATTGTTCCGATGCATCTCCCACTAGGCTTTACAAAAGGAGGAGTTTATTAGGGACCAATTGTTAACTCACGTCTTACATCATAAGCAAAAATATGTTATGTAAGCTTACAAAATATGGCAATATCGGTTGAGAAAACCTGGAAGTAGTGACAAATTTGTGGTTTATTTCCGGAATCGCGACCTCATAGGGTCACGGTAACCCGGAAACAATGAACATTTTTGCTTTATAACCAGAACCATGACCTTGTTTACTAACTTCCAGGATCTAATTGTCGTAACTTGCAAGAATGGTAAACTTAATAACATAAGAAAATGCTTGGAAATCGACTGTTTAAAAAAAATGGGAGCCGACATTTAATAGTGCATGAGCGATTGGAACAATATGGTATATGTTAAAGGTGTAGTTCCTATCAAAGCATGTGTGTAATTTACTTTAAACTGATTGAACTTGACCACTGAAATGCATATTGTGAAATTTCAACCTTAGCTTCTTGTTTTCTCTTGAGAGGCAAAAGAAAGTATGCAACCCTGGGGATGAGTCTGTTATGTAAATACAAAAGAAAAAGGAAATAGGTACACCAAATAATTTTACATTTCATGCTATATCTCTGAAACTATAAGAAATTTTGAGGTGAAATTTTGGATTTAGAATCAGAAAAATATGGGTTTTATATGGCATCAAAAAATATACTACTTCCAGTTGAGCCCAGGGGTATGAGATTGTGATCGGAACCTACACCTATAAGGCTAAGCAATTGTTGAATTACTGCTTTTTAATCAATTTTATACCGAATTTGCTTGAGGCTTTTATGCTGGTAGCTCACATCTATCCTTTGGCTCAAGACATTCTTTGCATCACTTCATCAATCAATCAATCAATCTTATTGTGAGAGTGCAAGAGAGTCGTATCTGTAATAGCTGCCATTTTTCAAAAAAATTACATTGCATTCTCTATAGTGTCCAATCTTGGGTCAGTGGCTCTTGAAATGGTTCCTCAGGTGACACTGGAATTATTTTAAGAGTCATTGATAAATGGCAGAGACATTTTCAAGTATTTTTCACATTCTTGTGACCGGGTGTAAATTACATATAACATATGGCAGCCATTGCAGATATGACTTTCTTGCACTCACATGACGACTTTAAAAACTCTGATACAAATAATAAAAGATATTTCATATTAAAGAAAACAAATTTAATTACAATACATTTTGAAACAGAAAAGCCAAGGAAGGCACTTGTGGGTAAAAAGGCAACAAAAATAATGAAAAACTTGGGGTTACAAAACTGCGATGATATGCAAATAATAATAAGAGGGATGATATGAGAAAATGAAAACAAAATCATAGAAGATAGCTTCTCTTAATCAAGGTAACTTAGTGCTTGTAATCTCAAATGGAATAAAGTTTAATCAGTCATCTTACTGGCTTTCATGTATTCTTTGCTTGTATATTTACAGGACTTGCAGACAGTTCAGAATAATATTTATTTTTTTTGATAATGGAGATTGCAGGTTAAGCACAATTTCAGGTCTTTCACACTCTTTGTTGAGATAATTGATATGATGGCAGATTTAGGCAAATCCACAATTTCATGGCATTTTTTTTATTTTGGGGTACACCATAATTAGATCCTACATTTGTAACATCTTGATTATCATGAATCGGCGCCAATTATTACTTTATCAGGTCTGAAATGGCAAAAGCACCAATTTGCCGATCAGGTCAAATGATTATTTATTTAAGTGAAACCTACACTTTAACCCTATTTCTCTCGCACTATATGTTTATTGTCGATGGCAAGTACTTCACTATGTGTTTTAAGTTCATAATTATGGTATAGGTCAGTAAGTGGTGTTTCATTGCATAGCTTGGACTCTAAGGTTTTTGAAAAAATGCAAAGGCTGTATTCATTATGCTAATTATATGCAAATTAGCTCATGAATAATTAGTGAGGCTCTGGATAAAAACAATAGATTAACATTTTGAATGTAATATTTTGTGTACTTGTATGCAATAACTTTGAATTTTTATGTTCTTTTTAGATAACTATTGTGACTATCTACGTAAATCAGAAGAAATCATCCAATTAAATTATTTTTTAAGATTATGTAAACATTAAAATGTCATTTTTGAGCTAAAATCTGGCCTTAAAATGGCCCAAAATGGCTGACTTAATGACCATTTACAACATGAAATCATGCCTTAAAAATATAGAGATGTAGTAAAAAGGGTCATTCTGCATACAAAAGTCATTAACCAGTCATTCTGACCTCATAAAATGATGCAGCATTCCAACATTTTAGTTCTACACCTTGTTAAAGCAATTTTGTTCCTACTGGCACGAAATTTGACTCCTTGAGAGAATTAGGGTTAAGCTTATTTAACAGAAAAACATGTTTAAATATTTGATTTTAGACTAGAGAGACTTTTCAAACAGTCATCTTTGTTAATCACAAGGGCAATGAAACATATCTTTTCATACTGCAATACTTTTCCTCATCGTTGATTTTCTTCTACGCAAAGGCAGTCGGCAAACAATAAGAAATAGTCTCTTTTTTTTTTAAATTTGAAATAAACAACATCTGGCACGGTTTATTTCAATGATCCTGCATACGGTCAATAAAATCAATCAGCATCGGTATTGGTTCTGGTTAATTAGTTCATAAAATATTGGTAATCGTACCGATTATTGACTTATCCGTGCATCATTAATCATTTCGAGATTGCAGAGAGAAAGGTGCTGGTAAAAGAAAAATACCCTCAATAGAAATGATATTCTATATATATAGGTGGGTGGCTTTGGGGGGACGTGGGGGGGGGGACATTAAATTTTGCAAGGGGGACGGACCCTCTCAAAATATAAAGAAAGAAAAAAAAGGAAAGGAAATTGAAAATTTCCCTTTGTTTTGATAATCTAAATGTGGAAAAAATGCGCGCTCCACACAAATTTTCCGACATTATATCAATTTTCGGTAGAAATATGCCATTTTTGCGCAAGATTTTTAAATAATTTTTAGCTGAAATTAACCGATTTGACAGATTTTTTTTCGCGCGTGTATTACAAAATACCATAATTTTCCTCTTACCATTTTTGCTCTAAAAAATTTTGATTAAGAAAAATTAGGCGTCCCCCCTTAAAATTTTAACCTTCAACCGCCACTGATTCTTACACATTTATGCCTCCTATACAAGGGTATAGATATGAGTAATTCAAGTTTTTTTAAAAAATCATGACATAGATGTAATTTTAAAGAGCTTATTAAAAGAAAGCTAATGAGCCATTATTGAGCTCTCTACCAGACTTCTGGTTGACAAAAAAACCCATTTTATTACTGGAACTTTTCAACCAATTAAAAGGTGTAGGATTGTATTTTAGCATGTGCATAATTCACATTTAACTGGTTGATCTTGAGCTCTGAAATGTATTTTGTGAAGTTCCAACCTCAGCAGAGAGGCAAAAAAAGTATGCAACCCTGGGAATGAGGCTGTTATGTAAATATAAAAGAAACGGAAAACAGGTATACCAATTAGTTCTACATTTTATGCTATATCTTTGAAACTATAAATAATTTGGAGGTAAAATTTTGGATTTAGAATCAGAAAAATATGGGCTTTTATATGGTATCAAAAAATATACTACTTCTGGTTGAGCCTGGGGGGTGAGAATATGATTGGAACCTACACCTTTAAGAAATGTATGAATTTTGTGTGCATGATGATATTTTTTACACTCCCGGTCAAAAGTGTTTGCGCACAAAACCTTATATTACTCATATCTCCAGAACCGTTCATCATTTGCGTATTTTTTTTTGGTTTATATTTACCATAAATAGATCTAAAAAACTAAACAGGAGTTGCATTCACCGCATTTGAAAAAATATCGTGCAGAAAATACTGCATACTTTCTTCTGCACATTCAAAAATGGAGTTTAAATACATAACTACACATTTGTTGGAAAACTTATAACCAAAAAATGTTCTTCATGGTTACACAGTGATAATGAGCGATTGAATAATAAACTTCATTGGGACATATCAAAAAGTGTGTGTGGTGTATTTGTAAATGGTCAATGAAATAAGCCACTTTTATGATAATGAAGATCGAATATCAAAGAAAACATGGATGACATATATTGGATACATTAGGCATCTATAAAAAACGTGAATTTTTTCAGAGTCTTGGTCGTTTGATATGATAAATATGTTTTTGCCCGTATTTAAGCGTGTGCAAACACTTTTGACCGGGAGTGTAAATTGTGCAGTAAGGATTCATTTTAAATGGACTCTGACCAAGAAAAAATATAGTTTTAGAAATTACATTTAACATTTTATATTTTGAAAAGATGAGCTTACTCAAGCACTTATACATACCGAGGATAAACATTTTGCTTGTCATGTACAAGTTGGCAATTTCGTCATATAGAACAGTATGTGATGTGACCGACGATAATTTCATTGAAACCAACAATTCTATAATTTTTAACCACTTTCACAAGTGAGTGTTTTGGTTCGCTTTTTTAAATCCTCATGCATTTTTGGTGAGTTTTAATGACTGCAGATTTTAATTGGCTTTTGAAAACTATGGTTAAAAAAATGCTGAATCCTTTTTATTTTAAATTGCTTCATAAAAAAAATAGCAAGTAGAACTCGGGTTTACGTGTTTCGTAAAATATGTCCCTGCCGAATGAGGCCAAAGTTTACCCCATTTGAACCCCTGTGACCTTGGGGACAATAACTGGGACATTATTAGGCCTTACAAATTCTCAAAAATAGCTGTAGAAATTTCAGCTTCTCTCCTCCCTAACCATCTGAACCTGGAGGGGACTCAACATCCCCAGTGACAATAAATCAATTCCTGAATACACCATGTGCTGAGGCTAAGGGAACTATGCCATCTAGACATTCAGCACTGGCCAAAAGATGATGATTTACAAGCAGAGGCGGGTGTGCAAGCACTGGAGAGAAACATCTTTTTTTTTTTAGATAATGCTATTTAAAAGGGTTTTTTTTTTAAATTTGGAAACAAGATTTACCCCATTTGACCTTCTTTGACCTTGAATGACCCTGATGACCTTGTCGTGACCTTGACATTTTTAAGCGTCAACAATCGACCCCACCCTCTACAAGCACCCAAAAAGTTTCAGGAACCAGCGACCCTCCGTCTCTGGGAAAATGTAGGTTATTTGGGTTAACATTTTCATCACTGTCAGACACACGGACGAGGCCTATTTTATAGTCCACGTTTCGAACTTGTTCAGCGAGACAAAATTCGCAATGAGGTTTTTTGGGATGCAAAATTTTGCGAACTATTTGTAGAAGCCATAGCACATGTAATGGGTGGGTGCAGCAGGAGGAGAGTTTAATCAGCGCTGACCTGAGCACATCTTAAGAGACAAATGAAAATGTTAGTTCTGATCGGTTAGTAGTAATACCTGGTTGGTTGTTAGTAGCAGAAGAGGTGGCGCCTTCCAAGATCTTAGCTGCCGAAACAGTGTGCCGCTTTGCAGCCTCATACGTACCGCTAGCTGACCAATTACAATATAAATTACTTGTGCTGCGACGGAATTCGGATCTCCGCGATGACTGGCCGCGTGGTCGCTCTCTGACATGGGTAAATTCAAGATCAGCTGTGACGTTGTCAATAGCTGATTCTAAAGTGAGGAGAATTTCAGTTACATAACCCTGAAATGTAAAAATATTGATAAAATATATTTCTCCAATTCAATTATTGTTGACATTGAGTGGGGGTTGGGGGTGGGGAAGGCGGCAGGCCAAAATACTTAGGCCTGCTATTTCTTAACATTTAATTTCCTCCCACAATTATGTTGAGCTTTCTAGTCAACAACTAATCTATCAATGAGTACAGAAATTAGTAATGATACGAAGTCAGCAAAATTTACAATTTTCAATATATTATATTGATATTTAAATGCACTGGCAAATAAAAAAATGAAAGTGAAAATCATGACCTATCAGAATTTGAGCCTGGGACCTATAAGAATTTGAACCCTGGGACTATTAAAATTTTTGTCCATCTGCAACATTCATCAGTGCCCAAGACAGATCCAATTAATGACTTAATGCTACTCACTTATGTTTAAAAAATGAAATCCTCAGTGAAAAGCAACATTTCTTAAACTTTTGGACTTTTAAATAGTCAATAAATAAATCTAAATTAAGGTAAAAATGTGACATTTTTGCTGTATATCACCTGCATTTCTGTTCTATGAGGCCAAAGAAAAAAAAGAACTCTTGTCTCAGCTTCCTGCGCGCATAGGGTTAAAAATTTGAATTTTACCGCATTTCTTTTTTTTTTTAGGTTTTCAGGAGATTTTTTGCTTTTTTATTTTTTTCCTTATATCGAGAGAAAAAAAAAGGAAAAAATTCGGCAGCAAAGCTGCCAAAAAAAAAGTGACCTAAAATCGTAATAAAAAATAGATTTCCGCGTGCGCATAGCCTTTTTCGACTAAAAAAACGCATTGCGCTTAGGGTTTTTGGCCTAAGGAACCTGAGACAGAGTTCTTTTTTTTGCGTTACAAACCTGGTTTTCTTCCCCTTGGTCAGCTACTGTCTCCACAAGTCTTGATAAGATGTATGACAGCATACATGATGTCAATGGAGGCTTCAGCCCTCGGAATATCTGAACAAAAATAACAAAAACAAATATTTTAAAGCACTTATCAATGTCAAGAAGCAACTATACTCTATAAATCTTGAAGTATGCAACAAGCAATCAGACTCTGTTACAAGATCCATTGCATATCCCTTGTATTCTATAACAGTGGGAACTGGTGGTTTTGTATTGTGTTAGAGACTGGTAAGGATTAAATTAGGATTGATAAAAAGATCAAATCACTACGTATGGATATTTGTACATGATTCGTTCTTGACTTTGGTATCACTTTGGGCTAATTTTGTTTCTACCAAATTGACAAACATTAATCATAAGTTCATTTGACTATTTCATCAAGATTTGGTACTTTCTTTTGATTCGAAAAATATGGACTAATTTACTTCCCGTATGGTCATATTGGTTTTTGTGCGTTAATCAGCTGCTTGTTGCATACTTCAAGGTTTATAGAGTATAAGTCAAAGCTTACAATCCATGCAGCAACAGCACTGTAAGTTAATATACATAACTCAAGAGTTGCATCATACTAAGTTCTTGTGACCCAAAGGTCAATTCCACAATTGAGTCGCCGGAGACCGAATATGGAGAACTCATAAGTCCTAGCCTTACCTGGAATGATCTCCCTGCATAATGCCTTGAGGGGCATGACAAGGCCAGCTGCAATGTAACCTGTGCCCACCGCTGCTCTAGATGCGCCCCCCCCTGGCACTGCCCTGGAATATGCGCACCATATCTTACCTGGAATGATCTCCCTGCATAATGCCTTGAGGGGCATGACAAGGCAAGCTGCAATGCAACCTTGTGCCCACCGCTGCTCTAGATGTGCCCCCCTGGCACTGCCCTGGAATATGTGCACCACATCTTACCTGGAATGACCTCCCTGCATAATGCCTTGAGGGGCATGACAAGGCAAGCTGCAATGCAACCTGTGCCCACCGCTGCTCT
>JXSR01S035996.1:8413-25013 GCA_000969725.1 Ophiothrix spiculata | reverse complement strand
TTTTTTTTTTTTGCTAACGGGCTTTCGTGCATGGGTTACTGAGCCGGTGGCTCTCTGGTTTATTCTACAAAATAGGAAAACCCTACCAGGAAAAGACTTTGAAGCATTGGACACAATTGGGAAACAGTGGCTTTGCCCTACCTGATTTTTTTTTATGCCGCTATAAGTAAGCCAACCCTGTCAGAGACATTTGGAAAGTAATAGTATGCATATTAGAGGAAATGTTCTAATTATATTGTGTAATCAATTGAAATTACCGCACAAAATATAAAGTGTTTTTAGTAGCAAGTTTGAAAAACCCTCAAATTAAAATTTGCATTTTAAGAGTCTTGATTTTTATTTATTAATTATTATTCATTACTTTCTTTTTTTCAGGGTTTAGTATTAGGTTGCTTTTTCTGGGGTTATCCCGTCTTCCAAATAGCAGGTGGATATCTGAGTGATAAAATCGGCGGTGAGCACGTCATGCACAGAGCTGCTGCTGTATGGGGTTTAGTCACCATCCTCACGCCGCATATAGCGTACATGTATCCTTCTAAACAAGCATCTGTGTATTCAATGGCTTTCTTGAGATTTTTAATGGGATTATCACAAGGTGAGTTGAAAGGTCAATTAGGTAAATCTGATTAACCCTTTCCAGTCATATGCGATGGTATAATTCTAGTATATTTTTTCATCACGCACCACTCATGTATAACTGAGCAAATTAAGTTGCTTCATGTAATCTTTCGTAGCATGTGTGCAAATCTTCATAAATTATGGAAAATTCCTCTGTATAATGTGCTGAACCAGTTGTTGGTGTGTTGATTGGTAATACAAAATCCTCATGGCGTCTCTATTTGACCATTGGCTTGTTTAATCAGACAGGTTGTGTAAATGAGAAAGTGAAAAAATCTAGAATATTACAACTTTTGTGTTGTTCGAATTGAGTATAAATTATTCTTAATCAGCGGTGGAAATAATTTTCGGACATGAAAATTCAGAGCCTTGCGTGACAGTATTGCGTGTGCAATTTACTCAAATACACAACGCTTTCCATGTGCACGCGATGTCGCAGTACTGTTATTACTGATTGGAAACGGCATTGTGCACTTCCCAATGTCCTGTACTTGTCACTGCTTGTGGATACGCGTTGGCTGCGTTCAAATTGTCAGTACATGTCCGAAATTTATTTGAAACAATAATAGTGAAAATGACGCAGTTAAATACATCAGAGTTTAAAGATGTTGATCAGCAGTACGTCAGATTCATATCTTTTTGCATGCAACAAACCATTGTAAACAATTTCAGCCTGTGATTTACATACACATGCAATTTGTCAAACAAATTAAAAGCATGCATTTGATTCTTTAGGTTATAAGGATTATTTAAAAAAAAGTATTTGGTTAAAAATACAAAGGGTGAGTTTTAAACTCTACTGCATAATTAGCTCAAGGGGATAGCTTGCAATGTTGGGGACCCCTTATCTAACTATAAGAGAGACTGAAATAAATGAAACTGAAACTGAAACTATTGATTATTTGATTGACTTCTAGGTGTCCACTTTCCATCTTTAACAAGCACAGTGACCAGAAATGTTAACCGTCAACAGAGGGGGCTAGTTTTATCCATAGTGCTTGCGTCTGGGTCAGCAGGGTATGTAAGCCATCATTATGATGCAAGCAGATTGATGTCATGCATGGAGTTGACATCAACTAAATCCCCATTATTAATATCCACAGGTTAATCATGATGTTCTGCTAACTTATGGCTGAAATCAACCAAGGAATTTTTTGACCTAGTTGCATTGGTTGAAACCTCACTTGCTCACAAAACCACATATGTTATTGACTGATTAACACATCCATATTTACTCACACAGGTTGTTGGAATGACTCTCTCTTTTTCTACACATTTCATAATCAAATTCAATTCACTTAGCTATGCTCAATGTTTCTGACATCCCACATTTCTTGTTACTTGTCTCCACCACAGGAGTGCACTATCCATCCCTTACTAGTTTAGTGAGTAGTAAAGTAGAGTCTTCAACAAAGGCTGTCGTATTAACTACTGTATTCGCTGCTGGGCAGGCTGGGTAAGACAAACACCCCCTTTCCATAGGGCTGTTATCGATAATATCATTACCAATAGTATTTTCTCTGTTCTCTATGATGATAATACACTAGAGATATGATTGCAAAATTTTGACTGTCATTAGCGAATGTATTTCATTTCTCTATTGTGCTAATGTCTCTCACTTAATTCATTGCAAATTCCCACAGGCAAATTTTTATCATTTGTGTTTAAGAGACATCAATAAGGGTGCTCAGATGAGGAGACTTTTTGTAAAACTTCTTGCAAATACATAACTGGCATACATCAGCAAAACAATTTGCTATATTTATGATACATAAATATAGATAACGTTATGATGGCATAAACATGAATATGTTATACATTTTATAACTGTTGGCTGGTATCATAAAATATGACAATTTTATTATGGAGAAAGTCATTTTGAGTATCGACTTAATTAATGCAAGTGCCATCCATGTTTCAACAATTTTGGCAATTGATAACAGCCCTACTTTTTCATCATGTAATATTTGCTCTATTCATTGCTTTTGTCCTGCATATTCATGCTTGTTTTGTAGTATAACTGTATCCAGCCTGCTATAAGCTTTATTCTTTTTAAATTGCACAAGGACAAAGGCATGCATGAGGGAGATATTTTCATATTTTATATAAAACAATACATTCCAGAACAGGGGTTCTCAATTAAAATTGTTTGTGGGACATTAAGGACAAATGCCAGTTAAAAAAACATCTTGGAGGGCCATTTTTCAATGCTTTTACTATACTTCTGTTTTCCAGAGGCGATCGAAGGGCCAAATAAAAGTAATTCGTGGACCGGATTTGGCCCGCGGGCCGCTATTTGAGAAGGCCTGTTCTAGAAACTCTAATGATGTATTGTGTCAGAAGTTAAAATCAAGATGAAAGTTTTAGATCTTTAAGCAAACATCAAAGTTGTAAAGCCAACTGCCATGGTTCTGTAAGAGACCAGCCTTTAGATGCAAAAAGATTGCATTTTGGCAAATGACAGAGTATGATGGAACATATTGACCTTAACTGATTTGATTTCACTATGCATGATGCATGATAAACAGCATTTTGGAAATCTTGAACACACCATTTTTACCCTCCTTCATGAGAAGATATGCCAGAGAAGGTAAACAATTACAAAATCCATAAAGATTAAACACCAGAATTGTTTGATTCTTTATGATTTGTTTTGACAAGTTAAAAAGCAACAATTGGTAATGAACTATCAATTTGCTTTTGTCAACACCCAAAATACTAACATTAATTGCCTCTGCCTGCATCATCATCCTTTTCATGCTTAATCATCCTTTTCATGCTTACTCTATAAACCTTGAAGTATGCAACAAACAATCAGACTCTGTTACGAGATTCATAGCATATCACTTGTATTCTACAACATTGTGAACTGGTGGTTCTGTATTGTGTAAGAGACTAGTAATGATTGATTAGGATTGATTAAGACCAAATCACTGCGTATACATATTTTTATACTTGAATTATTGATGATTTTGGTAATATTTTTGGCTATTTTTGTTGTTACCACATGGACAAACCTTGAATATAAGTTTATTTGAATATTCAGCAAGATTGGGAATGTTGTTATGATTCAAAAATACGGACTAATTTATTTCCTCGTATGGTCATATTGGTTTTTGTGCATTAATCGGCTGCTTGTTGCATACTTCAAGATTGACAGAGTATAGTAACTTCCATTAGTATTATTAGAAATAACTAAGCATTGTTTTTTGGTTGAAATGATTTGGTATCGGCTAAAAACCATCTGCTTTTAATATGTAGCATTAAATGCGTCTTCAAGTTTATTTTCGATGAGTATCATAAATGGACTGGTGATTATCATGTTGCGAGTGTGTGGGAATTTGCATGTAAAGACAATGTGTGGCATTTTGTGTATGTATATGGCATTACCACTCCATTTTGCTGACTTGTTATTAGTGTGTCATTGAATTTATTATACTATTTTTAAACTCTCTTTGGCATATAAAGATTGGTACGTTACAAATTGAAGATGGTTTTCAAATTGTTGTGTTTAGCTGCAACAGATAATCTCATCTTATCTGAGCTCGTTTTGATTATTGCCTTGATTGACTGTTGCGAAAAAGTTGCATTCTATCTAACGACCTGCGTTTACGCAATACACATAAGTCAGCGCACTGCTCATTGCGCGTCGGGCACTTATAGTACGTGCACAAAATTGGAAATGTCAAAGCAGCAAACATTCACACCAGCACTTTGCTTCAGATTATGCTAAATATTTTATGAAGATGAGTAGGCCTATGTGTTAAATTGAAAACATTAAGAATTTAATTCATACGTTTTCAGGAAGATTTTCGTTGTTGAAAGGTATTCAAGCACGCCACGGAATTGTTCATCGCAAATCAACAACTCTGCATCCGATGCATCGGCATATTTTTATCATGCTAGGGTGGCTAATATGCCACCCTTGTGGGATAAAAACATGCATACGCATGGATGCGTTGTTGTTGATTCGTGATGAACAACTCCGTGGCGTGTTTGAATACCTAATTGTTTCTGATCACTTGGCTTTATTTGCTGGTGGATTCCTGATGCAGGGATTCTGAATGATTTTTCCAGCACCACAGTTCAATGAAGGCAGACCATATAGGCAATTTCACAAACACATTTAATTTTTGAAAGATATTAACTGTCTACTGTGCAATAATTGCAAGTTGCATATTTTCTTTAAACCATGCTGCGAACCACTGATTAGGCCATGGGAATATCTACCATAGTGCATTGCTGCCAATGCTAGGTTTTGATGTAAAGGTTTTTCAAGAATTAAGTTTCTCCGTTCCCGGGTTTTTAGGAGCCGGCACTTTTTGCTACCCTGGTTTGCTTAAAAGTCAACTTGTTTACGCAGGTATTTACAACGCATGATTGGTCCAATGCTTGTGCTATTGAAATGCTGACGGCTGCGCGCGTTATGCTTGAGTTGAATGACGCAGTACGCAGGCAAACTTAATAAATAAAAATACTGTAATCAATCCTTAATTGGTTACTTAAAAAGATATCAATTATTTCTGACATTTGTTTCATGTTTTCCCTCCACAGAACTGTATTTACTGGCAGTGTGGGCTCTGTGATGCTTCACCATTTCCATTGGAGTACCCTCTTCTATTTCTTCGGCAGTCTTGGTTTGCTGTGGTCAGTGTTTGTACGATATCTCAGCAGACATACAAGAAAGAAAAAACTGATCACAATACCATCATCAAATCCCACCGTAGAAGCCAAGAAGAATGGTGTAAATAGTATTTTAAGCGGGTTTCCTTTGGGTATTCTATGTACTAAAGCTCCATTTTGGTAAGTTGGTTTGATCTTTGTGATAAATATTTTAATTCTGTCAATTTTTGAGATGTGTAGTATAAAAATGTTTTTAGAGGGAAGATGCCAGACAAGGCACCATTTTAATTCCAACATAACTTACAACTTTGTGCATGTTACGGGTTTTGCGATTCTTGTTTCAACTTGGTATAGAGAACAATTACTGATTACAAATGGAAACAAAAACAAAATTTAGACTAACTTTAAATTTGTCTGTTTTTGCAGGGGATTATTCACAGCTCATTTTTGTTCTAGTTATTATTTTTTCATCCTTCTAAATTGGATTCCAACATATTTTACAGAAAATTTTCCAGGACATAAGGTAGGTAGCAGCATTATATCTAGAACCTTTATGGTTTATTCAGAGTTTGATGATATCCATTGTTCGATGCTCATTGACGCACAGTCTTGTACACACGCTATTTCTTATGCATTGCGCTTGTAAAGACTGCGCATCGATGGGCATCAATTGATGGATATCGTCAGAATCTGAATAAACCATCAATCTACTTATTAAAGTCCTGTGGTATTCCACTGCACCACATCCTCTTGATAGGAGTAACTTTGAACCAAATTGAAAGAGATCTAATTGCATCATTTAGTGAATAAATCTGTCCTTATCTTGGATCACCATTTTTTATTCCTTATGTATTATGGAAAGCAGACATTTTCAACATATCAAAGTAATTATTTTTAGAGCATAGTTATAGTTACACATGCACATATATCCCAGAATTATTGCATTATGACGGTACTTTATTTCTGTGAGACCATAATTTACAAATCTACAAAGCCATGATGAAAGCAGTAATCAGATTTAAATTTTGGTACTTGATGGTTATCTGGTCTGAAAATCCATCTACCCCCCCCCCCCCGCCCCCCCCCCCCCCCCCCCCCCCCCCCCCGAAAGAGGAACAGGCATTCCTTTTGATTGATCATTTACGAGAGTGCATGGGCTTTGTATCAATTCGCTCAGCTTTGCAAAGGGGATGGAAGGTGAATAAAGGTCAGGCCAGAATATCTGTTCGGAGTTTGCGCAGACTGTTTGTCGTGTGTTCAGAGTTTGCACAGACTGTTGACGTGTTTCTTAGCGAAACATTATTTTGGTACGTTATCAATAGATTAATATCGCTGTGTCCGCTGTGTTTCGTTTAAAAGGCACAAACATTTTGTTTTGTATTCAAGTTGTTCATTTGATTATTTAATTGATTTCTATATATTTTCTCCCCATTTTTACCTGTGCAGGGTTGGGTATTTAATGTAGCACCTTGGTTAGCTGCTATACCGTCTTCAATTATTGCTGGCTATCTCTCAGGACGGCTAGTCAAATCAGGTATTGGACCTGGTAAAGCAAGGAAAATTATCTATGTAAGTAGAAACTTTGAAATTCAATTTATGCTTAAATGAGACACAATATGGTTCACTTAGGTATTCAAACACGGCACAGAGTTGTTCATCGCGAATCAACAACGATGCATCCATGGGTCTGCGTATTTTTATCCCGCGAGGGTGGCTTTAGCCACCCGAGCGTGATAAAAATACGCCGACGCATCGGATGCCAAGTTGTTGATTCGCGATGAACAACTCTGTGTCGTGTTTGAATACCTTTCAACAACGAAAATCTTCGAAAACGTATGAATTAAACTCTAATTGTTTTCAATTTCACAGATAGACCTACTACTCATTTTCATAAAAAATATTTAGCTTATCTGAAGCGAAGCGCTAATTTGTCCAAGCACCGGAATTTTGCACGTACTATAAGTGATCGATGCGCGATGATCAGTGCGCCGTCTTTTGGGTACTGCGTAAACGCACTTCCATAAACGCCGCGCCGTGCGTGACGAGCTTATTTGAATATCAACTGTGGATTCATCACGAATCAACAACGGTACGCTCCTGTATAAAGAGATACAGTGAGTTGTTGAAAGTTCACATGTTTTCCTAAGCCCTTCTTCATTGAGATCAACTTGAAATGTTTGAGTCAACTTTCATGTTTGCAGAACCACATTTAAGGATCATGTTAGTAGAAAAACCAACAAGCAAACAAACAAACAAACAAACAAATAAAAACAATTCCATTCATTTTATTCATCGAGGAGGCAGCCATTACTATTTGAATGCTTGGTTGCATAAACATTTTACTCATTTTAGAATCTGAACACATGCCACAAGTTCTATGAAACAAAGTTCTATGAAACAAACATAGGTTGCATAAGAAAGTTTGATATAATGGGTAATTTGGGTAAGTGAGAGTTCACATCTACATCTACATAATTAACAAAGTTGCCGAAGCAATATTACACTAAGATGATTGATGGCATCAGTTGAAACACACAGATGACTTTAAACTACACAATTATACAATTTATACAGCCTTCTGTGAGAGGCAGGAATACATAGACGGCTGCAGGCGAAATACCGGCAACCCACCCATGAGGTGATATACCGCATGAGTTTACAAAACATGAGAGAATTTTAGAGATACTTATAATAATAATATAGGTTTCATTAATGTAACGATGAAAGGGTTGGGGTTGTTAGTGCAAGTCATATTACTGTTTGAAAACCATCTTGTTAAATACCTGTGTACCATATATCTCATTGCAGACATTCTGTGCCTTTGGTATGGTGTCATCTCTAGTACTAGTTAGTTTTACAACAAGTTTTCACAAGGCTTTAGTGTACATGATGATAGCCACGTCCAGCCAGGCCTTCGCCAATGGTGCTCTTCCAGTCAACATCCAAGATATAGCTCCTAATCATGCAGGGGCTGTGTTTGGTAAGGACAACTCTTGTATATTCACAAGTTTTCATTTCTATTTCCATCAGTGGGCATAGGTGATGCTATTTTTTCACAACTGTCAATGTAAGTTTTTTCCAAGTTTTCAGACAATTTTGTGAATTCAGGAAATTCTTAACCTGTTTTTGACATTTTTAAGACAGCATCTCAGACTTTGTCATTTTTTTTCACTGAATTGTATGTAATTGTATAACAAATGCCTGAAAAAATTCACAATTGATCTGAACTTAAGCCTAATACTGCTAATACGATGGCCCATATGAGCAGTCCAATAGTTGCCCCACTATTTTGGGGTAAAAACTACACCAATGACTTTGGTTAGCAAGTGTGTGATCAGCTGTGATAACAATATTGATGAACAAGTCTAAGGAAGTTGTTATATGATTAAGCAGGTCCTAAGAATTTCAAATGGGGCAGAGATATTGTACCTCCAGATTTGTTCAAAAACAGGCCCAATAGCTAGGCATAATGCCTTAATCTTCATTTGACACATAAACAATTTGTGCATTTTGCTTGTGTTTCCAGCAGCATTTATTGTGACTTGCTCTGACCTAGACACCCAATTTTCCTGTAAATTCATTTTGAAATCTCAATGTATGGCACATGTAGCTATAAAATCCTGTAGATACAATAAAGATAGTTTCAGACTTGCCTGTAGTGTGGTCGTACAACCAGCGTGACGTCAAAAATTTTCAAATTTTAAAAAAGTGCACTAACTCGACCTTGTCGCATATCCTTGCCGTACGACAAACCGATGTATTGATTACCATGTTGTTATGGTCGCAACGACACAATATTTTGAGTTGGAATAAATTCAACTTTCCTTGCGACAGACCATTGCGGCAATATGCATATGTGTCGTGCTACAGTACGACAACTCTAAATTGCAAATGTTTGGTCGTGTGCCACAACGTCGTGTGCCGCAACGACAGCTACTCTGAAACCACCTTAAGTCACTCTCCATGAGTGACAATCCAAGACTGTTGCTAGGATTACACAGCTGTCAAATCAAAATTGCAGTGAGCATCCATTTTCCCTTTATAATTTCCTTGAGTTGGGTCTCAAATGTTTTTATTTTTTTAGATGATATAAGAAGACAAATTATCACCCTATCGTCTTTTGAGTCATAGGCCTATGTACCATTCTGGAAAAATGATTTAACTTCAAAGTGTAGGCCTCTTGGGATAATCTTTCCAACATTTCTCCTCTATTTTTTTTCTTTGTTGGCAGGTGTACTTAACACAGTAGGTGCTATCCAAGGCTTTATTGGGTCCTATGCAACAGGTTATATTCTTCATGTGTCTGAGAGCTGGGCGACAGTATTCTGTATCACCGCATCGATAGAATTTTTTGGATGGACTATGTTTACTTGTTTTGGTTCTGGGAAACCAATTTTATTATGAATGGAGAGTACATATACCACTCCAACAAAAGCAGTATTTGATTTGGTTCTGGGAAACAATTAATGATGAATATAGAAACTTGTGCAACAAAAGCAATATTAAACCTTGTTTATATATTTTGGTTCTGGAAACCAATTTTATGATCAATGCAGAAAATGTTGTTCTTACCACTGTACCTACATGTCTTGGTCTAAGAACCAATATTTATTTCCATGATTACCAGATTCCAGCTTATAAAGCTGATTTCAGACTTGTGTGGTCGTACGACCAGCGTGACATCAAAAATGTCAAGTGCGGAAACTCAACCTTGTCGCATCTTGAATATTTTGTTTGCCGTACGACAAGCAGATCATATATCTATTACCCTGTCTTGATGGTCGCAAAGACACAATATTTTGAGTTGGAATAAATTCAACTTTTCTTGTGATGGTCCATTGCGGCAATTTGCAAATGTGTTGCGCTACAGAATGACAGCTCAAAATTGCAAATGTTTGTTCGTCTGCCTCAGCGTCGTGTGCCGCAACGACAGCTACTCTGAAACCACCTTAAGATGTAATCATGTTTGAATATTTTGGCTACATAGTATCTTTTGTAATTCATAGAATTTCCTGAATATGTGAATTTGTACCATGATCAAGGGGAAGAGTCGCATGCCGGCAATTTTAAATTTTGATTTTTTTTTTATTCCAACCTAACTGAGCATTGCAAATGTGCTACATTTATTCAAATTATTATTGGTTATCTGGTTCTAGAAATATAAATACTTTGAAAATAATGAAAAACAAAAGTTTGTTATCTTTATTATAAAGCCTTGAAACTGGAAATCAATATATCGACAACCGACTTATTCCATCGATCACACCACATTTGTTGAAATCACTTAATTTTTTGAACTTGTAAATTAAAACTCTTCAATGAACTACATGGCGCGAAATAAAATCATGTGATATCAAGAATTTGCGATGACTTTCATTTGCGATGTTTTCTTTACGGATGCTCGTAAGCCCTCGCAAGATATTCATCGCAAACAATATCATCGCAAATGCTTTGCTATGAATTTTTTCATCACAAAATCTTAGTGAAATCGGTTTCGGGAAATCCATTACAACTTGCGATGATCTCTCGCTTTTGCGAGGAAGTTCAGCATGTGCGATGGATTTAGAGGTTAATGAAATAGGCCCCAGGTTGCGGAAATATTAAGTGTCGCCTGTGTAGAATAGATAATCTTTTTTCAAAGGTGTAAATTTATGCATTTGGGAAAAAATCTACTATGCTTGCTGCAAATTAAATTTGTGGTCACAAATTTAAGCAAATCTACAACTGTAAATTTAACTGTTTCACACTGTATAAGCAAATAGTATATGCTGAAGGTAATGTGGTCATTAATCAAAGAGGTTATTAGATAATTCAATAGTATATACTGCATTGATGAATTTTATGGGAGTTGATTGGTTGGAACACTATCACTTACTTAAATTAGTTAAAAATTGAATACAGGAAAACAACACTGACCCAAGTCCATGCAGCCCTACCCAAGCAAAAGGAAGTACTGATCAATGTCCAATATTGATTTCTTATAGTAATTATAGTCATGGACTTGGGTCAGTGTTGTTTTTCTGTTTTCAATTGTTTTAACTTTTGAGCAAAAGTTGAAAATAGTTAGAAAAACAATTCTCTGAAAGTCTATTTACAGCTTTAAAGCATTATTTTTACGTGATACCGAAATCAGTGTGTGTGTGTGTTTGTAAAAGGAGTAAATCGGGGACACACATCTGATTCTGCCAAGGGAAATGTGGACACTCTGCCAACTGGGGATATCCCCATTTTCTCTCTACCCTACGAGATCGAAAATGCCATATAAAATGCATTTAAAAGCATATCACCAATTGAAGGTATTAGGATATCCCAAGGTGATAGGGGTGTAATCACATGTGTATTTCGCTTATCCCCAGTTAGCTGGTGTGTAACCACATTCAAATGTCCCCGTTTGGATAGGTGTGTACAGATATCCCTGATTCACACGTTTTACAAGTAGTACGCTCTGCAATTTTTGAAAATATGATTGATAACATTTAAAGTGTGCAAGTAAACATTTTTCATGAAATATATTAATGCATTATAAAAAACAAATATGTACTGTCATTTTCTCAATAAACTAGCAATTTTAGTCACTTCAGGCCCATTAATCTAAAGTGAAGATCTTCATGTCAGCATATATTTGTATGTTATATAATTGTGCAATATACTCTGTGGATATATGTGTGTAATATATTGACATTTTCTGTAAAGGGGAACATTTTATTATTTTAAACAGTAGTTTGTATATCAATTTTGATCAAATATTATTTGATATATATACCAACAGCTGATTGATTCAAATATATAGGAAATTCTAAATGACATTTAAGAATTGGGAATAATACTGATGTTAATTAATGATACACATATGAAACTTAAGTACTATTATTGATTCAACTCTTAATGGACAAGAAAATTCAGAGTCTTGCAACTCAGTAGCTACACCTTGCTTTTCAGGGGCAGATTTTTTTTTGGGGGGTGGGGGTCATTTCTGGCCCATGCCCCCCCCCCCCCCCCTTGTTTTTTGTAGAGCAGCACCCGAGTTTAGTGAGCACCGAGTTGTTGCCATGTTTTTTAATGGTTTTGCTCTTTAAAAGTGAATATCATTTTGAGACACAGCTGTTAAGCAATGTTTCATTTTAAGGCGTGTGAGTGCGATAGCACACCATCACACACCTAAATAATTTTGAGGGGTGCAATTTTCAGCACACCTAAATCTGATAAAATTATACACAATTAGATACAAAATGCACACATACAGCACACCTGAATATCTTGAGAAGTGCTATTTATAGCACACTAGCTATTTTCAAAATACAAGCCCTGAACAACCACTCCCCCTCCCTCCCCCTATTTATAATTGTCTGATCCCGCCCTTGCTTTCCAGTAATGGGCAATTTTGCAATAATGTTGTTTATAGATGAGAAATGGTGTTGTGTATTTCGAATTGTCCTGTGCTTGTCACAACTTGTTAACATGTGATAGCTAATTTAGGGATTCATGTCTGTGTCTAATATTTGAAACAATAAAAAGTGACATATTAGCTACACTTTGATATACATTTGTTATCTTGATTGACCAGTTTTGACACAATTTGTAACATTGCAATTTCATTTGTCACCATAGCTGTTTTTATTCACTCTGCACTGTGAGCCATCCTCTGAACTTGTTTTGATGTTTAATACTACATTCCTTTTAAATTTCTCTGAATGATCATATATCCTATACAAAGAGACCAATGTTTCATCCATTAGACGGTGGCTCACCTTTAAGTGTTCATGTTAATGATTTACACTGCTTTAAGATTCCTAACCATACTCTTATATAATATGGAATAATGTTGTGGATTTTTATAATAATGTACCCATTTTAAACAAGGTTTGTTGCAAAGATTAATAATAATAATAATAATAACGCATTTTATAGCGCCTACCATCATAACAGATCACAAGGCGCTTTACAACAAAATATAATACAGAATAAAACTAATAAATACAACCTAAAAGTACATGAAAGATTACTTTGTTTCGGTTGTAGGCACATTTTTGATATGTTGATATCAGGTAATTATTTTGGTGGCATTGTAGCACTTGCAAGAGGCTTGTAAATTAGAATATATTTTACATTGGTATCAGGTTTTTAGCAAGTACTAGTAGTATACACAGCAAATCTTAGCACCAATGAGAACTGTTTTGAAACGTGATCCAATTTTCGAGGGCTTTAGGACATTCATATTTTATTTCAAAATGGGATGTCCTATTTTATGAAATTGTGTACAGTTGATAAATGTTTCACACTAACTGATGCACATTTTACTTCATTCATGCAGTTTTTCTTCTGAATCTACAAGTAATGGCTAAATCTGACTGCACAGTAAATATCAATGCTTAACATAGATGATACAAACATTTTTAGATATGCCTTATTTTACCAATAACTATTTGGACACCTTCAGACTAGAATCAAGTTAACATCAATTTTATTTAAATATCATGAGGTTTTTTGCTTTTTAATTTATAGAAGAAGTAAACTTCATTTTGTAGAAGTTTGTATCATGCACTATTTTAATCATTTTTCCTCCTGTTTTTTACTGTAAATTGTAAACACAAAATGTCCATGAAATTAGATTAACAAGTGGGGATATCTTATGCAGGGGGAGTACGATATGACATTGTTTATTTTTAGATCGTGTTGAAACCAATTTAAATCTCTATTTTGCTTTAAAGGTACTTTTTACATCAAATTATTTTAAAGATAATTTTTAAACCTCAAAACCAATGGGGTTCCTTGATGAACAACACATTAGTTTTCATGAAATAGAATTTTAACTAAAAAATGTTAGTTGTTTCAGGGGTGTGAGAGTTCAGCTTTTTAGCTGATTTCAGCTTTTTTAATGGCTTCAAAAGAGTCACAATTTCAGCTTTTTCTTTCATTTTCAGCCTGTTTTGGCATTTTTTCACAATTTTCAGCTTTTTTTATCACATGACTCTCACACCCCTGTTGTTTACAAAGGTTATACATCGGTATAGTGCGTACATGTTATCATTCAGGCAACTGAGTTTGTAAGCAAACTAGTTTTGGCAAATGTTTTCAATATGAAAATATTGCCCTTCAAAGTAAAAATGCAGTATGTGCATTGCATATAAATTGCAAATTGCTTTCTTTTCCCTTGGAGAAATCCTGCACAAATGAACAGACGATCAATTCTCGTCCATAACATAATACAGTATCTACCATATGAAACATTTGTACATACAACTTTTTTGCATGGGAGTGGATTGAAGTGAAATGCTACGTTTAATGGAAGTATCTGCTTTGTGTTATAAATGTACATACTGCGTTTTTACTTTGTATGGCAGAATAGGAATTCTGTCATATCCACCTTCTTCACACCGTAAATTGATACAGATAAGCGTGCGCGTATCTGAACACAGCGTAACTGATGGAGACGCAGCACGCGAAGTACGTTTTGTGCGTCAGTATCTACGACGCGCGTGTAAGTGGGATTATGTTTACTTGCGGATAAAGAAAAACCTCATAATTCCCGCTTATTTAGTGTTGATCAAAGTATATAGGAGGCCCGCCTATTTGGTGTTGATCAAGATAATCATATGTGATTATAATGTATTGAGTGTTTGATTTGTAGTAGTTGAAGTCATTGTACAGATTGTACCTTTTACAATCAGTTCAAATTGTAGGTATGTAATTGGTGCTGGGAACACTAATTTATTTGTAAAGTATCACATAATATAGAGAATATATTTTTGTAAAAAAATGAGATCGATTAATCAAGCAGAATAAAATATATAACATGCTGGTTTCATACTAGCAAGGCAGTGGTAAATTATTAGTGGTATTTTGGATATGGTGCTCTTAAGTCACTTTGAGTCTTGGTCAAGGAATTCCTATAGGGGAACCGATATTCTCCGCCATCTTGTGTCGCTCATGGAGCAGAGTTATTTGTACCTCCGGATATATTCTGAGTTTTGCCCGATATCCAGGCAGATCGCGTAAATCTTCACTTGACACATACACAGCGTGTGCATTTTGTTTTTCACGGGCAAACCCTGTCTGCGTTTCAAGTAGCGTGTATTGCTACTTGCTATGATCAAAGTACGCCAATTTCCCCGCTAATCTGTTGCGAAGACTCTCGAAGTGTGGCACGAGTAGCCTTAAAATGCCTGAGGTACAATAACTCACCCTCCATGAGCGACAATCCAAGATGGCCACTTTCCCATAGGATTTACACAGTGGTGAAATTAAAATGGCGGAGAATACCAGTTCCCCTATAAAATTCCTTGGTCTTGGTAGTATTGCAATGGTTTGCAACTGCTGTGAGGAAGTATGTTGGGGATTGGGATGTAGACAGCACTGGACTTTGCTATTTGTTGTACTAACCAGTTGTGCAGGTAACTTTTCGAAGTTGGCCATGCTTCATTGCTTAAGAGCTAAAAAGGATTTTTTCATATTGTATTAAATTTCAAAGTTCTATGTGATACAAAATCCTCTATGTGATACGAAAAAGTCGTATCATACAGCTCTTTTACCAGTCCAACTTGTATTGCTTTTGGAACATGTAGTTGTATTACAAAGCGCGCGCTGCTGTTATGCATGCGAGACTAACTGCAACACGTTGCACTGCGCGATGCTTATAGAATGGACACGCACAGCCGTCAATCAAGCCTGGAAAACTACAAATCCAAAATTTAGAGCAATTTTATTCAAAAGATATTAAAATTACCATTTTCAAACCATTTTTCCTGGCATTTTCAAGTTTATGCTATCAACCTTTGTGTTTACTGAGTGATAAATTTGTTGTCCCCTGTATGTTCTCATGCAATACAATAAATATTAATGGTTTGGGTTTGTATCACACTCAGCTTTCAGCCTCATGTGATACGAACCCAAACCATTAATATTTTCTCGTATTGCATGAACAAACAAGGGATAACTACTATTATCATGATTATCTCTCCAAATATAATGCTTTAAAAAGTTAACTGTAGTCGATGTAATACAATTAAGATAGAGATAATTAATAATGATTTAAACTCAAACATATACAACAAAATTGGCCATTCAATTTTGGGGCAATGTTTATGCACAATAATGCTGCAAGATACGGAGTAACAATAAAATGATCTATTTATTGACATGTCTTGTGTGATTTTTACTTCTTGGATGTGTTTTGAGATCTGGGGTGGTACTCAAATTTGGTTTGGATAGGGGCGTGCCTCTGGGAAAATTAAAAAGCCACCCATCCAAATATCAGTTTTCAAGAAAAAGGGACCCATCCGTATACCAAATCTCCCAAATGTTGAGTCAAATTTAATCAAAAACCACATTTTTCTGCCCAAATTTGCACTATTTTGGCAAA